>RJWM01000880.1:0-182239 GCA_004363535.1 Dasyprocta punctata | reverse complement strand
ATATTAACTGTATACAGCAGATTCAAGACCAGATTATCATTCAAACCTCTGATTTATCCAATTCAGCATTAGTAAGAGCATGCAGTATGAGTGACCAGCAAACTTATTGGAAATTTGTATGTATGAAATCAACAGCATTTAATTCAGGTAATAAAATATAATTCTTAAATACACACTCCATTAAGAAGGCAGAAGTTGGGCAACCCGCTCGGGCCCCCTTCTGTCCCTCAGACAGAAGCTTTCTTTCCCTCAATAAATATATCTTGCTCTTAAAAAAAAAAAAAAAAAAAAAAAAAAGAAGGCAGAAGTTGGAGTTCTAATTGTATGTCTTAACTAGATGTGGGATATTTATAAAGCAGCTTATCAAAAAAAAGCAGCTTATGAAGTTATATGTAAATTTGTTCCTTTGGTACAATTTGCCTCTATAAGCATTATTATTAGTTCAATATAAAACACTTGTTTGTTATCAAAATTGGCTGTAGTGTGACTCTGGGTTTGAATAAGTAGTTCCATTTTTATGGATCATTTTGGAGTTCTTAATAGCTATTGCTATTGTGTGCAGTTTTCATTTTGGATTTTTTGAATCATAATAATTCATGGATCTACAGTCTCTTATCTGGAACTTCTGGGGTCAAGAGTGTTTCAGATTTTACGTTTAAGAAGGATAATATCTACCTGTGCTTCATGCTCTGTGACTTCCAGTAAGCATTTTTGGCAGTACTCAAGCTTATTGACATTTCTTAATGTTTGAATGAAATAAAGAACGTAAGAAATTTCTTTTCCTCTAAGGTCAGATTATGCTGACCATTTCTTAAATAAATTTTTGGCTATTAGAGTTGAAGATAATAGGTTATGAACCTGTAGTGTTAAATGTCACAGTTAAATTTTATTGAACTTACTGCAAACCAGACATATCATCTTGTTTATTCTTTGCAATTCTTTGAAGAAGGTGATATTATTAATTTCATTTTATTAATGAGGAACAATTTCAGAGAAATTGAGCAGCGTTTCTGCAGATGCAAAATCCTAGTAAGGAAGTGTCGGAGTCGTATTTAAACTAAGATGAGTTGGACCTCAAAGCTGGTGTACACAATTACTGCATTCTCCATCCTATGTTTAGGTTCTCTGATTTGCAGGCTAGACATTATTTTATGTCAGCCCAAATGGAGTTAAGGGGAAAAGTAGCATGTGACTAATGAAAGTATCAAACTCATGATGGGGCAGGAAATGGGTCTTAGTGGTCTTAGTAGCAATAATTATTTGACATTGTTTCCAGGATATTACCATTAGAATAAATGTGCTTTGAACACTGTAGTCATTTTGTTACTGTCTCTATCATTCAGATATTTGGTTGGAGGAGTAAAAAGGTCTTTGTCTAGACAGACAGGCATACAGAAAATACTTGAGAAAGGTATAATGAATACCATGTGGATGGTGCAGAATTTTTAAAGCAAAACTGTTAGCTGTAAGGAAAAGAAGGTATGATTAACATGGGAACAGACAAACTCCCTTGAAATATTCATTTTTTATGGATGAAATATTTATTCTTTATATTTGAAGATGAAATTAAAAACAGTATGAAAATGTCATTTACTTTTTAAAGACTAAGTTGTTTTAAGTTTACCACCTGCCTAGCATATCTTAAAATTGGATTTAGAATATGAATTCAGGTGCAAGTTAGCACAATTTCTAGAGTTTGGATCTCCACATACTCTTCTGCCATGGTATCCTTGTGTTGGTGCCTGCCAAGCATGTACATAATCTCTTGAAAACATGAGCTAAATTAACTTTCTTCTCCTGTGAATTATGGTTGTGAAGTATGAGGTCTCAGTGATGAGAAATTTGACTAATACAGATGAAGTCCCATTAAGTTTCTTGCACCTTTGACCCTCCTGTCTCAGCCTCCCTGAGTGCTAGGGTTACAGGTGTACACTCACATACCTAGCTTCTGCTTTAATGTCTTAAGTGTCTTCACCTTCAAAAACATCACCAGCATGCAAGAGGTCTGACTGATGTACTGGAAAGAACCCCATGCTAGCCACCTAGAAAAAGACCAATTCCTGGCTAGCTGTCTACTATCCATATCTCCTAGCTGATATGCCAGACATGTATCATGTATATTGCCTTTGACATTCCCACTGAACTAAGCCATCAGATTACTTCAGTGTGAAGTGCCATCTGATAAAATTGGGTGGGAGTTCCCAAGAGGCAATTGCTTATCTGAGGCCAGACGCTCACAGAAATGGGAGAGATAATAATCCATGGAAATCCACTAAGTTTTCTGGTGAATATCCAAAAATAGGTTTGTTGTAAAGAGGGAGATAGTGTGTGATATTTCTCAAATGAAGGTGAACAGCTGTTTTATTGTAATTGTTTTGACAATCGAGAAACCAAAGCCTTTCTCTCTAATATCCTCAGAGGTTTCATTATGATTCGCCATTGTGATGAGGATAGTGATCATACTGCATTCTCTGGTTAACTACGAAGGGTGAGTACTTATGATTGGTGATATGCAAGATGATCATCCTTTTACCTTAGGGAAGAAGTTTTAAAAATTCTGTCTTTTGCTCACTCACGTTTGTTTTTTTTAATGAGTTTTCAACTAAATGACATTTTTTTTTACAATGATAAGCCTTTATTATCATTAAATCTGTTCTGTAGAACTGTGGCGTATTTCAGTCTGGTTGACAGAGTCCATTTCTCTGTTGTCACAAACTCTCCACCTGGCTGGACACTGAAAGGGAAATAAGATGTGGTGGATTCTGGAGAAGTGACAGCAAGAGTCAAAGAGTAGCTTTGTGACGATTGGGACAGACTGCCAGAGTGAATGTCAGAGGGGAATTTGTCCTTTGGAGGAATTACAAAGGAGATAATGAAAAAGAAAAGAATAAAATAGGAAGGATGGAGAGGCCAGGCATGAAAGATTTGGCATTAGAATACTGCTGCCATCAGTAGTAGGGCACATGGGAGGAGTCGAGGGCAGAGAGAAAAGACTAAACATTGGTGGGGACCTCAACACTAAAAGTGTCTATTGTCTCCTCTCTATAATTAATTCTAGCTTTATTCAGTATATTTTGTTGCTGGAGGAAAAAAATGAGCTGGCCTCTATTCTTAATGTTACAAATTTTTGTAGTCTAAGGATATTTTCTGTAAAGTTTGTTTTCTCATGTAACGCTTCAGATTTCCTAAATGTCGTTGTCTCATCAAATACAGAAACTTTTAATGACTATTGCTAGCAAAGGAACCAGAAAAATATAATGATATTTTGCAAATAGTATTGAAGAGAAAGTGACATATTCCAGTGTTGGTCTGTTCTCCAAAAAGAACAATTCAAAATTTTTCCTCAATTTTATGAAATGTCTGTGTTTTCCCTAGCTGTACATGTGTTGTGTTTGCAGGGAAATTTTATGTAATTATATTATCCTTAATATTTGCAGACTTGCTATAGTGTTTTAAACTGGACAAATGAAAGCCCTTGAAGAGAAGAAATTTATATTCCAATGCAGCAAAGTAAATATATTTCCTGAGCTTGAATTGTTGTTAGGTAATTTTAGTAAATTATTTGTGTTTCTGAGTTGATGAATTATTTTATTTAGCATTTTATTTTAATTTATCACTGATTAGGTTCTTAATAATCTCTTTATTTATTAAGAGTCACTTTACAGAATTACATGAAAGTCTTATTGTTTTCTCATGATTTCCCTATAAAAATTGAATATGTCTCTTACAAAACCTGTATTTCTTTTCTGTAACTTTTCCCATTCATCTGTTATGAGAAATAATGCTTTTTAGGATAGAATTAAAAAAATTGACACCAAATGAAATTCATTTCATAGTCTTTTTTCACTTTTAGGGAAAAATTATGAGTTAGAAGTTAGAAAATGTGCAACCCAGTGTCACTCAAAAGCATATGACTTGCTTGGGTTGAGATATTTGTGTCTTTTACCCCCATAGATTACTGCAATTTTAGGGAAATGGCCCTCATAGTGGCATTATTTATACAATTGACCCATAATTTTGCGTTTTTATTAAGACAGATGCCTTAGCTCCAAAAAGTCTTGCTAAATCAGATTCTCTAGGTAAGCAATCCTCACAGGTAATTTCAGTTCATGTACTTAGAGTTGAGTCTGAGAATCACAAAGAGAGATGGCAGGTTGATGGATGATGGGATTTAATATGAAGCCCAGGAAACCTGTGAGAAGACACATGGAGGAATCCTTCATTTAGGGAGAGCTAGGGTATTATGAACTAGGATATTTTGTAATTTCTGCTAAAATTGTTAGATTTTCTAAGACAGGTTTTATGTCCCTATTTGTCTTAATGGTGTCTCTAGTTAATCTCCTTTGCAGTGATTCTCAACCAGAGTACATGCCTGACTGTCATGAATATGGGGATGCTAATGGCATCTAGTAGGCAGAGGCTGGGGATGCAATCAACTTCCCATAGTATGTAGAAGAACCCCTTTATTATTTATGATTCTCCAGAGAAACGGAAAGTCTGTGATGTCTAGCTCACAGAGTAAGACAGGAAGAGTTTCCTTTTTTTAATTTATATCTTCCCTTGATGGGATGGGATTCACCTGCATTGCGGGGGTCAGTATGACTTTGTCTGCTCTTTTAAATGTTAATCTCCTCCAAAGTACCTTACAGACACAGAATAATGTTTCAACAAATGTCTGGATATTCTGGGCCCAGACAAATTGTCATATAAAAATAACCTCCACAGCTGCCCACAACCAACAGTTAACTGACTCAAAATGTCACTAGTGCCAAGGTTGAGAAGTTCTGATGCTGTGAAGTAAAATAGTATCCTTAAAATAAAAATACTCTGGGGCCTAGCATTGATAAAGGTAAGACTTAATCAGACAGCAGAGCAGGAGACGTGCCCTGCCTGGACCTCAAGGAAGCCAAATGGAGCTTGGCAGCCTCGCACAGGAGTTGGGCTTAATGTACATTGGAAACTTGAACAGAACATGTTCATTGGAGTAGTGCTTTTCCTCAAAGTGCTTTGTATTCGTTAATACTCTCAAGCATACAGGTGCAGAGGTGGGAATTCCATAATGCTTATCTGTGCTCTGGGGAGCATCAGGATCCAGTGGCTGCTGAGTTTAAGAAAGCAGAGAGTCTCAGAATAAGAGAGCTCAAAGACCAGCTCCAGCTGAAGAATAAAGGCCATCCTGGATGTTTCTTGGAGAGTGAATGGTGTAAATCTGCACTGGAAACCTAAAGAAGCTGAAATATGATGTCCTTTGGCACTGTCAGTACCAAGGTATCCACCTGGCAAGCAGAATGGAACTGTTCAAATGTAACCCAACTTCCTCCTGCCCCTTTAATCTACCACGATGGCAAGCTGATTGAATGATGTCACTCCCAGTCAGGGCAGGTCTTCTCCTCTCAGTTTGCTGGCATGCAGGCCAGTCATCTCTAGAAACACCTCCTTAGAAACACCCAGAACTGTGCTGTACTAATCCTCAAGGTGTCTCTTAGCCTAGTCCGTGATAGCAAATGTTACAGAGCTTTCGATGACAGACAGCCTGCTGCGGCATGTGTGCCATAGGTTTGCCACCACTGAGACAAATGACTAAGTAAAATTAAACATCACAATATTAACATAAAATGCGAGTATTGTATATCTCGCAGTCTGAGAAGATAGGTCAAATGTAATATCAGCATTTGGATAGTCTGTCTCCTCTTCTGTGAGGTGTCCTGTCATTCTTGAACCTCAAAAACTAGAAATGCAAGATAGAAGTATCCTAAATGAGCTGGTGAGAAATGAATGATAAATTATTTGTTCTTGGAATCTAGTTTTTGAGAAAGAGTTGGCAGAGGGTCACAACATATTTGCTGCCTTTCCTGAGTGGTGATGGGGGTCAAGCTTGTGGGGGACGAGGCTGTTCAATGTGGAGGAGGGTACTGTGGAAGCATTGTGATTTTTTTCTTCTTTGGGATTGCTATGTAGTTCACACTGGCCTTGAACTCACTGTATACCCCAGGCTGGCCTCGAACTCATGGCAATCCTCCTTCCTCAGCCTCCCAAGTGTTGGGATTACAGGTGTGCACCACCATGCCTGGCTAAAACACTGTGATTTAAAACATGCCATTTTATTGTTTTCAAACATGGGTCTCTCTGCCTGAAGTGTGTCTAGACTTGAATGAATGAGACTATAGTAAGTGCTGACCTCATAGAACTTACATTTATTGGAGAGAAGAGACTGATGACATGAAATCATGCAGCATTCCCAAGTTCATCCTCTTTACTCTTCTGGTAAGTACTTCTGAATTTTCTCTTGCGGTTGTGCTTTCCCTTGTTTCATCTGTTTGTCTCTGATAGGGGTTGTCTTTGTTGCCAGTGCTAGAGTTGAGTCTGTGACACAAGCATAGGCATTCATTTGTCTTACTCAGTTTTAGGCCCATGACATCAGGCCAAAGCAGTCTCGTCTGCTGATGCTTATTCTAAGACGCTATTTTCCTTCACTGTTACATCAGGAGTTCATAACAATAATCCTGCCACACTATAAGATTATGGCTTGTATCTAGATGGACTCCCAGAGCCTTATGTGCTCATAGATGGGACTTTTAGGTGGTGATTGGGTCATGGATGTGTGGCAATCAATAGTGGATTAGTCTACTGATGAGTTTATTGTTAAACATGATATTATAAGATCAAGTCTGGTTGGAGGAGATAGGTCACTGGGGTCGTGCCTACCAGGGTCTCTCTGCCTCCTTCCTCTTTGATCACTTTCTGCTTTCCATACCATGATCTGTTTCTTCTCCACCATGCCCCTCTGCATGCCATCCTGCCTTGGAGCCAACTGACTATGGACTGAAACCTCTACAAACAGTGAGCCAATATAAACCTTTCCTCCTTTAAGAGGGTGTCAGGTATTGCATCCCAGTGAACAAGAAAGTAAGACAGGAGGTGTGCCAAGTGAAAATATATTTTAAGGTAGAATTGAACTAAGGGATATATCATTTGTGCTCTTGAAAAAAGCTGTACCTGAAACCAGTGTATTACCAGAATTGTCACACAACCATTACATTTCTCTTTTTTTTTTTTTTTGGGTAGTGGAAATCAAACACAGGACCTTGCGCTTGCCAGGCAGGAGGCACTGTGTCTCTGAGCTATATCACAGGCCCTACATTTCTTTTTCGTTTGTATGAGTTCGTGTTTATATAACTAATAAATATTAAATATATACAGAATTATTAGGAGAAATTGTACCATGAGAAGTAATAGTATAACTAACTTACCACTATTGGATTTGTCTTTCATACTCCATTATGTAGTCTTTTATTTACAAAATTAGAGCTCTGATAATATCCTTCCATTGTTGCATGTTTGTATTTTTGAAAGGTTAGTAAAATTTCACAAGCTATTGTACTAATCTTTTGTTCAAAGCCTTTTTTTTTTCATGTTTCAAATGGTTTTATATTTGAGAAGTGCTGTGACAAAATTTTGAGGTTGCAATTCTTACAAAGTTGAATGGTTATTCTTTTCTATTAAAATAATAAAACAAAATTGTAGAGGATAATAGAGTTATAAAAAGAGGCAACAGAATGGATAGCCCTTTTAATTACAGACACAGCTCAAAAGCGTTGGCTGTTTTTGTTTTTATTAGCTCATTGTAGGAATTAGTTAATTGTAAATGTTCTTTTTCATGAAATAAGCAAATGTTGAAATGTATGGATTATTAGTTTGAGGGAGTAGTTAGTTGTGTGCTATCAGTCTCAAAATGATTGCTGAAATGAATAAAATAGAGTTCTCGGATAAGACATTTGTGACATAACAAATTAGATTCTGGGAGAAGAAAAATATTTTCACAGTGTCTAACATCAGTGAATCAAAATAATTGTGTAGATCATGCTTGAGTTCAGATATAACCTAGATGAATTCTCTAGCTGTGGCACCCATCTGTCAAAAACGAAAACTATGGTTCTCTCTTTAAATGGCTGTGTTAGACTGAGGTCATCTCATTGTATCTAAAATGGACATGAAATGTCAATTTCATACATTATAGTGGCACATTTCATATTGCTCTACTTAAGGTTATGTCAGCCTTACCCATAAAAAGCAAGTGATTTAGGCCTTATTCTAAATGAACTAGGCAGGGATCTCAGCCATGGGCGCTGCTTTGTCTCCATAGACAGCGACGGGGAGAAGAGGCAGCAGGAACCATTTTTTCCAGTCTCTTGACTCTGGAATTTTAAGATATTTCAAGTCAGGATGTCTCCTCTGTATTTTCCCACATGTTCATTCATTATAATTGGTACTTTTTTGGGTGCTGCACTTTTGGAAAGATACTTTGTTTAAAATTAAGTTTGTTGCCTACCATTGACTTGTTTGCTTAAGTTTTATTTGTGGACTACTTTACATACCTTGATCACTCTGAGAAGCTTAGAAGCCTTGTCTAGAGAGAAGATAGTATTTGGGGAATTTTGCTTACCATGGCTTTTTCACAAGTGACAGAAAAGCACTGAAGATAATTTAGGCAGGAAAAGGGGGATATTTAGGGGGAAGATTTTAGGTTTAGTAGGGCATTTGGAGAGTCAGTCTTCAAATATGGTAAGGTCAAAGAAACCCGGCAGGTATCCACAAGCTACAACATGCCGAAGGACCACTTTTAGAAGTACGCTCTCATTCTGCTGCTGCCTCTTGTCTCTTGGAAGCCAGGCAAGCACTGCCTTTTACTCTTTGCTTGTGTGGATTGCAATTCAGAGTCCTGAGCACAGTGCATTCTGTTGGCTGAGTATGTATCAGGCGTTGGTACCCAAGCCACAGAGAGGTTGGAAAAATAAGTAGTCCATTGAGTTAGTTTCTATACCAGGAATCTAATTGCCTGCCATTATGTCTTCTTATGTTTGGGATTTCCAAAGGAGGAAGAGACTCCAAGTGATTGGCAGCTTTGATGCCATGGAGTTCTTGGATTAAACATTATTTCTGGGCTTGTTTATGAGGGTGTTTTTAGAAGAGATTAACATTTGAGTCAGTAAAGCATATCCTCCTCCCCATTGTGGGTGGGCTCAGCTAATCTTTGAGGACTGAAATGAAACAAAATGACAGGACAAGTCATTCATTTTGCTCTGTCGACCTGGTTAAGCCAGGACGTGGGTCTTTCGCAGAGTGCAACTTTTAACATCAGTCCCCTTTGTTCTTAGGCCTGTGCACTCAGCCTGACCTTATAATATCTGATCTTTTATGAGTCTTTAGCTTGCCAATCTATTTTCCTATCTAGAAGGTATTTATAAAAATTAACTACATTCATCTCCTGTGGGTTTTCTCTGGAAAACTCTTAATACAGAAGCAAAGCAAACAAATTTGTTATATGTATTTTTTTTTTTTTTTTGAGAATGGGCAAGAGATGAGTTTTGTGGAAAGCTGTTGAAAGAGATTTTCTTAGGACCCTAGGGTAGTATAGCTTCTCTCCTCCAACAGGTGAGGGATGGTACAATTTCGATCTAAAATATCTCTGAAAAGCCTGTGTGTTTGGAAGGTGATTGGATTATGTGAGCCCTGTTAGTTAGTAGCTGTGTGCATTGGTGAGTTCAGTAGCTAATTGCATTGTTAGTTGGGCCTGTTGGGGACAGGACCTGGAAAGGTGTATTCTTGTTCCCAGCTCCTCTGTTCACTGCTTCCTGGCTGCCATGGGTTGACCAGCTTCTCTCTGCCATACCCTTCTACCATGCTGCTTCAACCTTGGAGCCAGTATTTATGGACTAAAGTCATGACCCAAAACAAAACTTTCCTCTTTTAAGTTGAAATTGTCAGATATTTTGTCCCAGTAATGGGAAAGTGACTGAGACAGTAGATGATGTAGTCTTTTGATTATTGGTTTCATGATTAAGCTTAATCGCCAATTTGATTGCCCTGGGGCCCACCTGGGGGATTAAAAACACACTTATGTCTGGGTGTGTCACAGATGAGCGTATGTCTGCTCTTTGGCCTCTTTCTCTTTGGTGCTGTCCCCTGCTGTACTTCCTTCTCCTCCTCCCCTCTCCTCCTCCTCCTTCTCCTCATCCTCCTCCACCTCCTCTCCCTTCTCTTCCCAGCCCTTTTTATTTTGACATAGAATCTTGCAGAATTACCCAGGAAGGACTCAAAATGACAATCCTCCTGCCTCAGCCTCCCTAGATTGCTGAGATTATGACTGCGTGCCACCATGCCCAGCCAGATACCTGTTCATACCATTCTGGGACTAGCAAGTCCATGATTAAAGCACTGTAGAGTCCATGTCTGGTAAGGTCCATTCTTCTGGTTCATAGATGACTCCTTCCTGTTGTGTCTTTACATGCTGGAAGAGATGAGAGACTATCTGGAGGCTCTTGCAGGAGGGCAGTGCTCCCAGTTATGAGGGCTTCATCCCCATAATCTAATCACCTCTCTAAAGATCCCAAATCCACCTACCAACACTATAGGGATGAGAATTTCAACCTATGAATTTTGGACTTACACAAACATTCTGACAATGACACAGGCCAGATAAAACTCTATCTGAAAGCACGGCATCTCAATTTTTTCATTGTTTTAAGGAAATAACTGAGGCAGGATGCTTTATTATTTTTTTAAGTTAATTTTGACTCACAGTTCTGGAGTTCTGAGATCCAGGGGCCTGATGTGGTGACTCGGTCGAGTTCCGATGAGCTACTGCACACCCCACGGCAAGGGACAGGGTGTGCGTGTGTCCGTGCTTGTGTGGCTGGCTTCTGGCTTTCTTTTCATAAAGCCAAAGGATTCCATCAAGGGGCTCTGCTTAGCAATCTTCTCTCAACCTAGTCACTTTCCAAAGGCCTCGCCTCTAAGAAGCACAGCTAAATTAAGTTTTACCCTCCTAATACAGTGAACATACAGCTTTGGGAATGAAAGTATTGCACAAATTTTGGAGGAAGGGCCAAACATTTAACCCATAGCACCTCACTTTCTTTGTTTGCTGTTGTGTGTATTAGGACAGAGTTGATGTAAACCTCAGAAGTACATTTTGAACTCTGAAAAATTCCTTCCTTTTTCTTCCTTCCTTCCTTCTTCCTTCCTCCCTTTTGTCAACCCTCCCCCTCTTTTTCTTCCTCTTTTCTTTTTCCCAAGCTGCTTACTTATGAGATCACTACTTCTGTATGCCCGCATCTACTTTATATGTACGAGTCAACTGACTCATTGTGACCAGAGAATATTGTTTATAATTCCAGCTTCTTTTTTGTCAAGTTCCAAGTCTTAAACTCTTCCATCTTGACCAAACTCACTATACAGTCTACAAGATTTATGTGAAACCTTCAAATTACTCTTTCCTCTACTTTGCTTGGAATATCAGTTTCTTTGAGTATTGGGAAACATTCATAAAACGAAGAGCATCTTAGCATTTCAAGTGTGTTTATTCTGTTACAGGAGGCAACTTCCTGTAAATCTGGGGGATGTGTGAGGAGGAATGGTGCCCCATCTAAAAAGATCCATGTCGAAATATCTGGAACCTGTGAACGAGTGTTAACTCATGTGGCTAAAGGGACTTTCTTGTTGGGTTTAAGTTAAGGATCTTCATTATGTTGGAATGGTATGATTGGTGACTTTGAAAAAGGAAGAAGGCAACAGCTATGAAGTGAGGGGGGCCTATAGAACCTGGAAAAAACAAGAAATGGATTCTCTTCTTGACCCTCCAAAAGGAATCAGTACCAAAGCCCTGTTACAGCTGTGTTTTAGCTCTGTGAGAGCCCTTTTGGACATTTGACTCCCAGAATTTAAGTAAATTTATGTTGCTTTTTATAATTTCATTTGTTGTAATTTGTCACAGTTATAATAGAAAATGAATACAGGTATGAAGCTGAGGAAACCATAAAATTCTCACTGAGGCTTTTGAAATTAATCTGTAACTCATATTCTAAAATTATGTTGCTGCCAGAATCTCAAACTGATAACTACTTCATACATTCACTGTTCCCAGGTTTTCAGAGCAGAACTGTAGTATACTGGTGTTCATGCAAATGCACTTTCATTTGAAATACTTTTCAAGTTCATGTGATTGCCTTCAACAAGCTTCAAGTCTTTAGCAGGTATGCATATTTTATGAATCCTGCTTTAACAATAGACATTGCAATGCTCTAAATCATGATGAGTTGGTTTAATCAGGAACTGAGGGTCCATCTCCAGTGCCAAAGCCACTGGCTGTTAGGGCTTGGTGGCATCATTGCATATTTTTCATCCTCATACATCTCATATTCATTGCAGGATATTAGAAGTGATGTTTTTAGTTAAAGGCACATTTGCTGTTCACATATAAACCTGTTGGACCTTGCTTTGGTTTACTATGGGGCTATTTTGACTGGTCACATGAGCAAAGAAAGAAGCAAAAGATTAAAAACAATGTGGGTGTTTGTATTTTTCTAGTATCTGAAACCATCTGCCTTTGTATATGATTACTATAAATAATATTTATGCAAAGGTATTTTTAAATATCTCCAAAATATGCTATCCTTTTTGTTTGTTTTGTTTGGAAATTATGTTCCTTGACTTTATTCTGATCTTTTGGTATTTTTCAGTTATTCACTTTTGTCTTTCATGTCTCCTCCCTTGCCAGTTCAGAAACTAGAGCAAATAATAGAAAAGTAATAAAAGTAAGGGGCAGGTAGCAGGCGAGGAGAAGTGCTTTATGGAAACAGTGTGATCTCTGGAGAGAATTGGTGAATGAATTTTCACATGCCTTTCGGGTTTTGTGAATGAGCTCTGTGTTTTGCAGTTGTTAAGCATTGAAACTATACTTTGCTCTGCAGCCTTCACCTCCTTTCCATGTTAACTGGATTCAGATGTGCACAGTATTTTGTGCCTTCATTGCACAGTCTGTTCTGCTCGAGGTAGTTCAGAGCATTCTAGATGGTTCACCACTTCAGTACAAACATTTTGACCATTTCATGGTTTTTGGTTCACTTTATAGACTCTTCTTAAACAACATTTCCAATGTTCTTTGTAACTTGGAATAAACCAAATTAACTGAGTAATTCTCTTTGTCTTCTTGTATTTGCACATTTGGTTCATAGTCACCTTCACAAGTATTTCGGTGTCTAATGAGGTTATAGTAGTCAGCTTTCCTTTTGCTGGCAAAAAAATACCTCAGGAGATTTAAGTCAGACTCACAGTGTCAGAGGTGTCAGTCTATGGTTGGCTGCCTCTGAGAAAGAACATCAAGGCAAAAGGGCATGGCAGAGGAGAGCTTTTCACCTGATGATATGCACAAGCAGTAAGTAGAAAGAGCCAGAGAAAGAGGCAGGGACATGGACAGTACTATAGTCTTCTAAGTGATGCTTCCAGTGCCTGTCTCTTCCAACTGAGCCCTGCCTACTAACAGTTCATGCTCCTCTGAATTCCTCAGTGGTTAATTCACTTACAATCATATAACCCCCATCAGCCAATCACATTCCAAAAGCCCTACCTTAGCACCATAAAAATGAAACCAATAGTTTGTCAAGTCTTATTTTGCATATGTGCCCAAACTATTTGAGGTTTAATAATGTTCATTTTCTCACTTAGTCTTTGTAGGAATTTTTAGCAGGAGGTGAAAAAATCTTCCTTCTTTACAGGTGAAGAATATGAGGCTCCAAGATTCAACAAAGTAATACAATTTTGAGCCTAAATTATTGACTGCTAAATTCTTACTTCTTTTATAATACCAATTTTGGTATTATTGCCAATTTATTAATAACTAGTGTTTGTTAAATGAATATTGTGGGCTAGGTGTTGCACCCTGTTCTTTATTTATACTCATTCGTCTAATGAACAAATGTCTGAGCTATTATTAATCTCTCATTTAAAGATGAGGAAGTGAGTTTGTACTTAAGTGATTACCCATGGTTCTGCCCCTGAAAGTACAGTATCGGCAATTAGACATGTGTGCGCATCACCCACGTGCTTGAACCCTTGCTTGTGATAGGCCATTAAAGGTAATGTGCTACCTAAAGACATGCATAACTAATTTTAATGAGTAATGCAGCTTGGTTAACTTGATTTATACCATAACATTTTGGCTACTTTGTAAGGTTACTTGGGTACCTGTGTTGAACTGCAACAGCAAATTATGAGAGGGAAAGTAGTGGTTCTGAGCTCTCTCTTCTGAGTTACAGAAGTACAAATTGAGCATCCTTGGTAGAGAATCTGAAATCCAAGAGTCTGAAAACTGAAAGTTTTTAAGGACCAATAGGATGCTCAGAATATTTTGCATTTTGAAGCATAGTAGATTGTGATTTTTTGAGGTGTTTCCAACTGAAAAAGTATATGCAAATACTGAAAAAAGTTCTAAAAACTTCAAAATCTGAAATGCTTCTAAGCAATTCTTCTAAGCATAAGGGATACTCAACCTGTATTTGAAACTGAAAAAATATAGTAGTATCAGATATGAACAAAGCTCAGTTTCTTTCTTCAGCAAATGTGGGAAGAAAGTTAGAGGGCATAGACAGGAACTGACACTTGCTTTTTAGGCCTTCAAGATTTACACATCTGTCGCAGCTATAATGGGGCTCTGGGATTCTTCTGCACTCTGGTATTATACCCTCCTGCCCTAAAGTTATTCTACCCCTTCTTGATCACTAAAAGATGAGTTCTTTTTATCTGAAAACTTTCACATACACATGATAAATCAGTGAAATTTATGGCATCTTATGGTATGTGTCTAAGACTTTTTGGGTTTGCAAGATACTCTCTCAGGATCGCTAGGCACCTGGCTGAAGCTGCTCTTATTGTAGAAGATTCACCAGCCTTGGCTAGGCACAGAGGTCAAGGGCTCAGGGCAGGGGGAATGGGTGACTGTGAGATGTATGTGTGGAATTTGCCTCCTCACAGTGTTCAGCTCTGCCTGCAGTGACATGCGTGATTGAGATCTGGCTTGTAGTATACTCATCCTTCTGGCCCTAGATCCTCATGTTAAGATTTTTATTTTCTGAGAGAGTGATCTTGCTGTGCAGACCAACTCCTCACAAGGAATATAAACATATACTGCAAATAGGTACTAAGAAAAAAAATGAAAGAGAGAGAGAGAGAGAGAGAGAGAGAGAGAGAGAGAGAGAAAAGAAGGAAGGAAAGAAGGAAGGGAGGGAGGGAAGGAAGAGGGACAGAGGGAAGGAGGAGGCAGCGTAGACCTATGTATGTTTTCCCTGGACAGGATTTGCCAATGCTGGAACCACTTTGGACCGACCAAATTTATTTTAGTTATGTACATAGATGTCAATGATTATATCCTCCACCCTCCCTCAGGAAAGCATTGCTTGTTAAAACAGTTTGGTGAATGTCTCGGGAGAGTAGCTGTGCGATGGGGAGCTTATCTCTGGTGCTCTGCACTTGTTCATAAAGTTCTCTTGAAGAGAATAGTGTTCATCCTTACAGCCTCTTTTATCATTGGGAAATAAAATAGCAGAAGCCTGAAGAGTGCTTGTGATCCACAACTAAAATCTTCTTCTCATGTCACTTCATCAAATTAGTTCTGGTGACATTTTGTTTTTCCCTGGAAATAAATCACTGTTAAGCAATTCTTTATAAAGCCATCCCCACATTTATCATTCCGTGGTGATCTGAACCCTAGGAGGGAGTTTAAGATTCAGTTAGCCGTTGCTGGCCTAGAAACTCTGGCCTTGTCACGTTGCATTGTTCTGTGCTCCCTGTACTCACATTAATCCTTCAGAGCTGAGGCTGGCGGCTCTGCCATTTAGAGGTCAGAAAATAATCGTCCAAAACCTTAGAGTGTAACCAGGTGATGTGGAGCTGTTATTTTTTTCAAGTTTACAGAGAGTGACAAAGTGGCTTGGAAGGGAAGGAGAAATTAGACAAAATCGAATAATTATAAAACAGCCTCGAAACTTTAGCTTTTGTGATTCTTTTATTTCACTCTCAGTGTAATTATTATGAAATATCCTGAAAGCAACAATTGGCTTTTGGTATAAATTCATCTTACCAACCATTAAACATGATGTACAATTTCAGTCATGTTTGTTGAAGATTTTCTGAGAGCTGGGACTTCTTGCTTGGCACTCCACATATAGCTTCTTATTATTGGCTTTATAAAATATGGTGAGTATTATGATCATTCTCTTTTTCAACACACTATAAGAATATTTGGAGATTAGAAAGCTTAATATGGTCTGAGCGTTCTTTCTCAGCCTGAGTTTCCATCTGTTATTTCCCATCTCAAGGGCATTTACTGGTTCCCTATTTTCCTTTGAATTCTTCACAGACTTCTCAGCCTGAATTTTGTCCTTTGTGACACAGTCCCAGCTCAACTTACTGTTAATCAGACAAGGTGGAATGTGTCCCCTCAAATAGATTTCATGATTACTGGTCTCTGTGTGTTTCCTTATATGGTGCTCTCTGCCTGTAAACCCTGTCCATTCATCCATCTCTATTCATTAAAAACTCTTCTTTCAAATTCCACATCAGAGCAGCAAGAGTTTCATGGCAACTCTTCTAATTGATTCCACTTTCACTCCCGCATGACTTGATTTATTTGAGTCTTGCTCCTAATGGCTTCTTATTTCCTGTCTCAAGGCACATATAGTCCATCTCAATTTGGAAATATTTTATACCTTCCATCCAGCTGATTTGTGGTGGGACTTTGTCCTTGAAGATAATTTAGAAAAATCATAGGATCAATTTAAATTCTGTAATTGTGGCCTTAAGTGTAACGCTGTTTTTTGAGGTGTGGTAGGACAATTTTACACTCTTTGTAGTAATATTATATGATTGTTGAAAAAAATAGTAGTGAGACTAATTGTAATTTTATGTTTCACCTTTCAACATTGTTTCTTGTCTATTATGGTGGGATAAAATTATCGAGTTTGTATAAATCTTATGAGGCTTGATAAATGGACTTAATAATTATCCTATGATGATGAAATTAAATGAGTCACTGAATGTTAACATGTCTCTCCTTCTGTATAACTAAGTGCCTTGGGACAGCTCCAATGGATGGCATTCATATTGTACCATGATATGTTAATAAACTGGGTCAGAGACTACACATGTAGTTTTCTATGATATGTACATTTAATATTTTTAACATTGAGATGGATTACCTTTAGAGATCATTTAAATATTGTACTATACCCCTTTCCTCCCAATGTGTGTGTTTGTGTATGTTTATATGTGCCATCTATTGAGTCTTTTAATTCTCTTACTGCAATGTCAAATACTAAAGTATTGTTATTCTTGAATTGAATTGAGTCATGTGTATTTTATTGATTTATCACTAATCTGAGAGATTTGTTTTTATGGTTTAGAGCAAACCAGGCAAAATTTACAGTATGTGAAACTTTTGGGTCAGCTCTTACCTAGTTTTGTTGTTTCAGAAACATTCTGTCTTCCTTATGGTGGCCTTCATGTTTGGTCAAGTAGTAGAGAAATGCAAACAGTACTAACATCGCAAAAATGCCAGGCAGAAGGCAGTGGTTTTGTTCTGGGAGGTGTATACTTCAGTGGGCTCCTTTTACGTACAGCACAGAATGCATACAGGGTAAATTAAATTGCAACCTTTAATCTGTAAAGAGATTCATAGAGAAGTGTGTCACTGACCGTAAATTGTCAACGTGAGACTAATGCATAGTTCATAAGCCCTACTGGCACACATTTACTCCTGCACCCTAAAAGCACCTTCTAGTTTATGTTCTGAGGATGGAGACCTTTGTAGTTAGAAATAGCATGCCCTCAGGCTACAGGAAAATGTTTGAAATTCTATGCTTTATTTGGGTGATATTAAACAAGCATGCTATGTAGCTGCTTGATCTTGTGTATTTTTTTAACCTGTGCTTCTATATGCTATTAAACTTGTGTGTTCTAAGAACAGTGGATGCAGTAGGTTTTTTTCTGTAGTGTAAAAATAATTTATAACTGAGTGAAAAGGTAAGAATCTGATGCTTTGCAGGCTATGAAGTTGACATGCATGTTTTCCTTCCTTGTTCTGATAACATAACCAGAGACCTAACATCTACTAGTCAAGTAACCAAAACTATTTCCACATTAATGTTCAGTGACTCATGGATTGTTAGATAGACTTTTCAGTGTTAGTGCAAATCCAATAAAGAAGAGGGCAGGCAATGCCAGCCCTTCCTTCTCTCCCCATCTCCCATCTTTCCTGTTTTAGTGTTGCAAATTAATTGGACATATGCAAAATTAAAGTTAAAGCAATAATGATTGAGTGTATCTGTCTTTCTCTTCTTTCTTTCTCTTTCTTTCTTGCTTTCTTGCTTTCTTTCTTTCTATTAGTGTGTTTGTAGTGAGTACATAATGATCACATTCCTTTTGGGAAGTTAGTACATGTCTATGACGCATCTTAGTTCTTTTCTTTTTTTTAATACCTCTCCCTCCCCTGCTCCCCCACTATATACTTTTAAAAGCTAATAATCTATAAAATCCTTAGCACTATACTTGACGTTTCAAGCCCTCAATAAAATGACTTTATTCTTTAAGAAACATTTACTGCAGAGGTTGAAATTTATACTCTGGAGGAAAACAAAGCATTTAAACTGAGTGTTTGTATGACAGAAACTGTCTCTGTTCAACTCTAAGATAGACTATTCACCCTCATAGGATGCCATGAAGTGCGTATAAAACCTTTACAGTAATGTTGTAATAAGCATAAAATAATCTTAAATGTTTATTTTTAATATTTATAATCCTAAACCTATTTTAAAAGTTAAATTTGAGATATTAAATTTCAAAAACTAAATATGAAAACAGAGTGTATGTATTAATGGAGTACTATCTGATATTTCAGTACATATACATATATATTATTTAAATGATTTTAAGTATAATGGCCTCCTTATTTATTATTTCTTTGAGGTAAATCTTTCAAAATCTTTTCTTCTAGCTCAGTATTAATTCATGTCAAAAACATACTTAATATTCTTAGAAAATTATTCCTCTCTCTTTTGTCTTCTTGGACATTTGAATCTATAAGAAGCTGTACGCAGTTGTAGAATGTATTTCTGTGTGTGTGTGTGTGTGTGTGTTCTTTTTTTCTGCTTTTGATAAATCAGTTTCCATGTGATGGTCTGGTAATTTGTCTACAGGGCCCCTCTACCAAACCCCAACCCCATCTAGGATTTTGTATCAGCTGCTTCACTGCTTTCTCAGCTTGCACTTAATCATTTGAAACATCAAATGATTTGTTGTTCATTTTATGCATGTTTTCTTATTGAAGAAATTAGTCAACCTAAAATGAGCACCAGAAGCTTGTTTTTCTTGGTTTTCCTCTTAACATAGTTCTCAGGCGAGTTTATCTTGGAAGAGCAGGGTGCTCTCCTGCAGTTTTTAAGGATGGCTGAACTTGGGAACATTCTGTTTAACTACAAAACGCATGTTCCCTTTGTTAATTTCTTAAAGCTTGTCCTCCCTTCAATGCAATTACCATTTTTCTTTCACATTAGCCTGACAAGATTTGTTTTCCTTCTTTTCTGGGGAGAATTTCTATTTATTAAGCAAATATTTTTGAGGTCCTATAGATATACTTGGCACATTTCTAGGAGATTTGAGGACACAATGCTGAACAAGATACACAAAGTCCTCATTATCATGGAGCCTTCATCCTAATAGAACTTATACACAGACAAATACCATCTTTTTGAAAGTGTGGCAATATAATAAAGAAAATGAAGTGGGAAAATATGACAAAGAGCAGGTGAAAAGGAGGCTTTTAGAGCAAGTGGTTTGTGGGCAGCGGTTTGAGTATGAGAAGGAGGAAGAGGAGCGATTATCTGGGCAAAGAAGCTTCCAGAAGGAAGGCCCAGCATGCCAGAACTATGAGGCAAGAGTGGGCTTGATGCAGTTAAGGTGAGGAATAGGTGATTGGTAACAGTGCTGTGATCTTCTATGTTGTAGGTGCTATTCAAAGTGTGTGGAAACACCACTGAATCGTTTTTCCCTTTAAGTAAATTGTATGGAATATTCATTTATCAGTGTTATGAAAAAAATGTGAGGAAAGACAGAATGCAAGGGTGAGTGTGCTACAGTTTAAAATGATGATGTCAGGGCATATTCTGTAGAGCAAATGATGTTTAATTGGAACATTGAAGGAGGTCGGGAAGTTCACCACATAAGAATCTGGGGAGGGACTTGCCAGGCACAGTCAGGGGTAGTGCAAAGGCCATAAGGCAGCAGTGTGATTCTCTTGTTCACAGAGGTTCCTTTGGACCAGAGTGAATGAGGTGAGAGAGGTTAGTGAGGTGGTAGAAAAGTCTGAGACATGGTAAAAGGTAGTAGCCTGTTGGGATTTGTAAACCGGTGTTGGGACTTCAGTTTGAGTTAAATGAGGTGTCATCTGGTGGGTGAGTTTGAGGGGCATAGACAGGTAGAGGAGGGGTTGGTGACTAGAAGCAGGGAGACATGTTAGCATAACAGATTTAAGCCAGAAAACATGCTGCTGGATCATCAAGGAAAAGGCACAGATAACGGAATTTTGTCAGATTCTGCATATATTTTTAATGCTTTTGAAAATGGAATGTGAAAGAAAGAAGAGTCTAGGATGACTGTGAGTCATCTGAACAGCTAGAAGATTCTAATGGGAAAAGTTCCAGCTGGAGGATTGGAAGGAACAAGTTTGCAGTATCACAGTGGGAGTCACTGCTGTTCCCAGTGTCCATGGCCATGCCAGTATGCGCCTCTTCCTGATATAAGCATGGCAGCATGAATGGTTTCAGCCATTGATCATTAGTGATGAGACTGAAATAAGTGATTGAGTTGTGCTCCCAGGTTGGACCTAGCCTTTTATGATTCTGTTGTCACCATGAAAAGATCTTCATCTGGATAACTTAAGTCCCCTTACACTGGTCTCCAAGTAAGAGCAGGTGAAGGAAAGCAGACTAACCCCCACCTAAGCACAGCCAGCTCTGTGATTTGAAACAGAGCTGTTCATCGAGCCCACCTGAGATCATTGAACCCTCAGCAGCCTACAAATTCACAAGAATAAGCAGCTTCTGTTTTCAATCAGTGAGGTTTGGGGTGGTCCATTATGGAGAAGTTTTGTTATTTCACAATAACTCACTAGTTGAGAATCTAGGCAATGCAGTAATATAGTTAGTTAGATATAAGACCCTGGAATTAGCATGGCTGGACTGAAGTTAGAAATTGTGGAGTCACTGGCTTATTGACTGTGTTTAAAACCTCATGATGGAAAGAAATGATCTTGGGAGTAAATATAATAAAGAAGGTAGCCTACAGTTGCATTTCTGCATCGTTATAATGTCTGGATGAAGACAAGCAATCAGTAAGGAATAAGGAAAATAGATGACCCTAAAAAACTAGGTGGATAAAAATCATGTCAAGGTGGAAGATGCAATCAACTCTGTCAGAGGCAGCTACAGAGAACTGGGCACTGAATTTCATAACCTGAAGTCATCATTGACCTCAATAAATGCAGTCTTATAGGAGTGTTGGAGATGAAAGCTTATTAGACTTTAAACATGAGTATAGCAGCAGAGTAATTTGAAACTGTGAGCAAAATAACTTTTTGAGGTGATTTGTGGGAAGCAGACAAATGAGAGCAAACAGTGGTCTTTATCACAAAGGGTGTGCTAAACTATGGTAAAGGGATGAGCTTTATTTGGAGTGAGGTAGAAGGTAACTGATGTGTTTAAATAATGATCTCTTTGTCTCATAGATATTGTCCTGGTTTCTGTATAGAGAAAGGTCTGGAGTGGAATTGGGCAGAATTGGCACAAGGCTATTTCAGTATCCTAGGTGAGAGATTATGTTGGCATCCACTGAAGTGGTAGTGCTGGAAATGTGGAAAGTCATGCATCCATTTTACCATGTGGTAATTGTCTTAGTTACTTTTCACTCGCAGAGACAGAATACCTGATGCCCAAAATCAGGGAAGGAAACGTTTATTTCTTACAGTTCTTGGGAGTTTCAGTTCATACTTAGTTGGCTCCAAAGCAGCATGGTGTGGCGGGGCCAGCAGTCATGGCTGCCGCAAACAGCAAGATGTGCAAACCAGGCAAGAGAGAGTGGACGAGCAAGAGAGAGAGAGAGAGAGAGGAAGGAAGAACCGTGTTCCTCTCTTCCTTACCCTTTATGTCAGCTCCACCCCTGGGTGGGTGCAGCACTCACATCACCAATCCAAGCGCTAGACAACAAACCAATCACAAATGCCAGACTCAGCCCTGTCCAAATTACGAGCCCTTGGGGAGGACACAGGATCAACCAATGCAATAATCATATTAGAAATAGAATAATATGGGATCTTCCATTTCAGGAACCTAAGGCTTTTGTGATAAAATGAAAATCACAAATGTGCATGAAATTTGTTTCATAACTATATAGCTATATACTAACATGCCTGTTTGAAGCAGGATGATATTAAATTGGTTGTCATTAAACTTTGCATTCTGCCATCGTTTAGAATGATAATTTCCATTGTCCATGGAAAAACGTAGTTGTTCTCATTCTCACTCCTTTACGTTCTATTCTTTTCTATTCTGTTCTGTTTTCTTCTGTTCTGTTCTGTTCTGTTCTGTTTGATTCTATTCTGAACAGGTACAGTGACCCAAGTTGCTTAACTGTCAGTAGAGATAACTTCTAGTATAATATCCTTGTCTATATCTGCATGTAAAATAACTTTTTTGAATGGAAAAAGTTCCATGATCTTTGTCTGGAGTGGGAATTAAACAATACCAACATAGCAGAGTTCTGCTTGCTTAGAGTTTGGATTCATATGAACTAGGAAATGGCTTCAACCAAAATGATGAATTAAGTATTTTACCAAGTGTGCTTTCAGTAGAGACTCAAATGACTGTGATCTGTTTTGGTCTTATAGCATGTCCAGAAGTTCCCATGGGAACCACCACCGATTCGTGGCTTCAAGGGTCAAATTTAACAAACAATGTGGAAAAGCCATTTAATCATCCTCTGTGTATTCCATGAAAGGGCCAGAAATACAGAGGAAATGAAGTCATTAGAATCTTTTCTATCTATATGGAACTGTCCAGAGAAAAAAAGCCCTGCTCATGGTAAATAGATTTGATAGATGGGGGTGGTGGTGGTGGTGGTGGTGGAATACCCTCACAATGTCCTATATTGAAAATAATAAAATCTCTCCCTTCATCTAGTCTCTCTGTTCAGATAACTTTTCAAATTTTCTTAAGTGTTTTTGTGACTTAGTCTTGGGCATGTAACTACTCATTTTCATTTAACTATTTTTCCCCTGAATGATTTGTTTCCCAAAAATGCTTGAAATTGTAATACAGTAAGCCTTACACATAATCTTCTCATTATGTTCCAAAAGCTAATTTTAAACTTGAATTCCCCATCTCTTTCTTTCTATCCCAGTGCTTAACCTGCCTGCATTAATTAATTCCAGTGCAGCGGTGGAGATTTGACTCAGATACCTAACCCATTAGTTACTGACTCCAGAGGCTGTGTGTCTTCTAGGAGGAAGTGGGGCATATACACAGTGCCACAGGACAGACAGACACATTGCCTGCATTTGGGAGGTGGCTTTGTAAGATACACTGACATCCCCCAGGACAACATGCACAGAATACTGGTAATGAGAACACAGGGAACCCTACAATCTCTATATTTCATGTCGCTACTCTATTTCTCATTCGTTTTCATTGAAAAATATTGTCAATCAATTTGCCAGTTGGGTTTAAGTCTGAAGTAGGTAATGTGGAACCATGTTGGTGATCATACAATATGGACCTTCACATTCAACTTATTCTTGTCTTGCTCCCTGTCTCAAAAACTTTTATTTAGAACCTTAAACATACCTAGCTCTTGTGTATTCCAGAGTCTTTTCCTGAGGTTCCCCCAGGTAATTTCTCTTCATCTTTAAGATCTAAGATTCTTTACCATTTTCCCAGAAAGCATCAACTTGATGCTCCAGTCTACAGTAAGTTTTCCTATCCTGTCATCTTAAAACTCCTTTATTTTTCCATCAAAACTTTCTCTAGTAAAACAAATTTCAGGATCATTCCCCCTAGTATCATTAATTTGAGGTTTCCAATGAAAGGCAGTAGCACCGCTGCCTTGGAAGTGTGTAGTCAGGCTTAAAGCAAATAGCTCAATATCTTTAGGAAAACCAGATAGAATTTTTCAAAGATGGTAAATGTGAGAGCCATCCCTGCCTTATTGTAACCAGACTGGTTAGCAATGAGATGGGGCCATTTATGGGATTAAAATAAATAAGGCATGAGAACCATGGAAACCCAAGTGAGAGGCATCCTTTATAGTTTAGCATTTGGAGAGTGAAATTGTGTTCCATACCTTGTATGGAGCACAGGAAGGCACCTATTTACCTGCAGGTGCCTATTGCCCTGTAGGCAGCTTCCTCAGCAGCATTCTTATGAAGCCCTACTATGTGGGAGAGGGTAAACAGTGGCAGTGATTAGCTACCTACTCCCTGGTATTGAACGTTTCAGTAAGGTTTAGTGTCTGTTAGTGTGTGTGGGACTCAGGATATATATGAGAAGAAAAGAAATGCTTCCATAGATGAATACAGATTTAGAAATGCATTTGCTTTTAGTACTCTGTAAAATCATTGTATGCCCTTCAATAAGGATTTACATTAGAGATGAAGAGGTGAGGGTGGAGAGAAGTCAAGCAATTTACCACAGAGTCAGCATTAACTGCTGACAGGATTAGGATCACAATATTTGAATCATTTGGTCTCTGTTTTGCAGCTCCTGCAGTTGAATACTTTGATCAATTAGCCTTAGCAAATATCTAGATGTGTGTTAAGAGTTTGTGATCTTTTCCCTCCTTAATGATGTCTTTTCCTCTGCACGGTAGAAAAACAAGAACAAAGAAAGGAAAAAAGAAAAAGACCTTTATTGTGGGCACGGGAGGGCTGTGCTAGAGTTCAAGATCCCCTCGGGGCAGACAAAGAAACCAGGAGCTTTTATTCACTTTGTCAGGGGGTGGAGTTTGAAGGAGCGGGCAGAATGACGTTTCAGCTGCTGATTGGGGGATTGACACTCGCAAAAAGCGGGAAATTCAATTTCAGGTTTGAAGAAGAACGCGGGTGTTGGCGTGGAAGGGATGCACTGTCCAGCGTCATTGTGGGCAGGAGCCAGGCGAGCCTGGCAGTGCTTCACAGGGGTGGAACCCATCACTTAAGCGAGTACTCACAGCATTAGGTTGCCAGAACTGTTACCTCTGATTTGGGAAGAGTAAAGTGGGATGTATATTTTGTAAGTCTGTCATTCATTTTGAGACCTCTAGTATTTCTCATTTGTGTGACTGTATCTGTTCTTTCCAGTGTTCTTCATAATCTCTCCCTTTCTTTTTTGAATGTCTGAGGCATTTCTCTTTCATTGCTTCTCCGAAAAGTTTGATTTTAAGACTTATATGTCATTGAGTCAATCACATCTTGACTAAAGAAAAAGAAGGTCTGAATTCTGATCTGAAATGATTATCTTACACATGTGAAGACAGAAGAAAATATTTTTAAAGTGAAAAAAGTGAAGTAAGAGCATATTAATATTACAGGTAGATTACATAAGTTTTGATGGGTATTTATAGGGAGAACTGAGTGGGATGGATGACAGACGGTTCCTCAGAGGAGGGGTGCTTTAGCAGCTGGGATATGAAGGTATAGGAATGACCTCTAGGGGAAATCAGGCAGGGCAGGAAGAACAGTGTTCTCCTGTTTATTGTGGCAAATGAAGGAGATTGGTTGTGCTCATTGGGGTCACACAGAACCAGCTAAGGAAAAGACGGCCACGGGAAGGAGGTCCTGGAGTCTGTGGAACTTTAAATCAATAAAAGGAAGAAAAATTAAAGAATGAAAAAAAAATAGCAGATCATATCTGGATTCAGCTTCTGAGTTTACAGTGTACTGTGGGAGTGACTTTGATTAAGCTATTTAAGATCTGAAATTTTACTCAAGAGGCTGAGGTAGGAGGTTGGTTTGAGGCCAGGAGTTTGGGGCTAGGTCTGGGCAACATAATGAGACCCCACGTATTAAAAACCAATCCTTGTAAGGGCCAGGAATACAGTTCAATGGTGCAGTGCCTGCCTGGCCAGCGTGAGGTTCCGAGTTTGAATGGAATACATTGAATGGAATAAAAAGCAACCCCCACAAAACAACCACTGAAAAAGATTTGAGTCTATTTCTTCATCTGTAAAAATTGTGACAGTCAAGTAAAGTATCCTGTAAGATGTCCTATAACAATGCTGTCTTGAGGGGAGAAGGGTTGTCCAATAAATGTTAGTATTCATGTTAGGATGTACTCATTCCAAATGGTCAAAGATGACTTAGCTAAAGTTTTACATGAATGTCTTCAATTTATCTTGAATTACTTAATTCCAGGCTTATAAACTTTTCCCTTAGGATATTCTCAGAGTATTAGTATTCCATAAGGAGGTGCAGAATATATCATTGTTTTCATACAAGAAACTTGGATGAATAAGCACACACCCAAAATTATTTTGAGAAATCTATCAAAATGAATGAAAAAAAAAAAACCTCAGATTAGGAAGGATTGTTTCATTTACACTGAAACTAGAGTGAAGTCTCAACCTAAAACTCTAAATTACAAAAAAATAATATTTGAATTAAATTCAGTAGCAGTTGCCAAGATTTTTGTACACATGTTCTTTAACACTGGACATGCTCCATGGGTGGGAAATGAAAAATGTTTACAGAGTCTTTTCACAACATAGGACAGAGTGGAAAAACTACAGCTCAAATTTTATGTTCCATAAAGTGCAACTTGTAACATTGTGATTTAAAAAGGGAGGATTTAAAAATTATTAATTTAAGAAATTTAGATGTGCACCCAGAAGTATACCTTCCTTCACTGTTTGTCTATTAATATTTCACTCTACACACACAGTGATTCCTCAAAACATGTTTCATAAATAATTAAGAAGCACAAAATTTATTCATGGGTTTCTTATATAGTACAAATATAGCTGTATTTTCAACCACTGCAGAAAGAATTTGGGGGACACACTTAGTTGTAACACCACAGATACTGTAAAGGATCATCTCTTGGTTGGATATGGTCAGGTGATTATTGTTATAATCTTCCCTGTTTCACATCTGAAAACTTAGAATTAAAGGAGCAAATCCCCATCAATGTGGGGAAGTGAAATATTCACCTGAGCTGGGATCACAGAGAGCACCATGTAGCTAGGTGTGGTGATGCAAGCCTGTAATCTCAACTACTCAGAAGGCTGAGACAGATGGAGCTCAAGTTTGAGACTAGCTGGACATCTTAGAGCTGGTTCAGAAAAAAAAAATTAAAAAGGACTGGAGATATGGTTCAGTGATGACCATGGAGGAGGCATTGGGTTCAGTTTCCCCAGTACTGCAAAGCCCATAAACGAAAGAGCAAGTAGCTAAAACAGGAAAAACAGGCTAACTATAGAAGATATGAGTTTTAGAGCCTACAGAGAAACCTGAGAAATATTCAGGATATGAGCCTTCTATGACAATGCATTCTGCTGCATGTAGAAAAGAATATGATAGTCACTTGAATGAAAATCCCCCTTTTGCTGAACAGGCAACCATGAAGTAGGAGAGGTATCATAGCCAAGGTGATAGAAATGCTTGTGGCAAAAGCAGGAGAGAACAGTGCATAGTGTTTAATTACTTAAGATCTGGAATCAGACAAAACCAAATTTGTGTCCTAGATGTTTTTAATTATCTTCCTATAACTTTGAGTAACTCAAATAACTTTGGAATTTCATCAATTTTCAAATGAAGATTATAATAAAATTCACTATCACTTTTGATGGCGAATGAATGATTGAGTCCATGTCAACTGCATGCCATGATGTCTAATACCAAGTAAGTTCTCAGTAGATGGGTGCTATAACTGGCATGTGTCATAAACATCATTCAAATTTCCTATCCCTGTGCGTTTCATCACCTGACTCCACTAGTGTCTGTAAACTATGATTTAAGGTCTGTCAGACTTCCTCAACCAATGCTGGTAGTCATTACTTGTTGAGAGCTTCCTAGATGTTTCAGCAATTGGTCGAGTGCATGTCATTGTTTGAAGCTTCTTGATTTCCATCATTCCCGTTTGAGAACTCATGCATTCATTATGTATATATTGAGCACCTTTCTTCTGTACTAGATCCTGAGGACACAGAGTGAATGAGGAAGAATACTCTCAGGGGAGTGTAGATCAGTGGCAGAGCACTTACCAAGCAGATGTGAATCCCTGCCTGGGTTTAATTCCCAGCTTCTGAAAAAAAGGGGGCATAATCTTTGTCTTCCTGGAGTGTATGCTCTGGGGTAAGAGAATGGAAGCTAAACAGGTATAGTACTTTTTAAAAGTAGTAAAAATAAGCAGCAAGTGCTATGAGTATGTAGGAGAGGGACAACGAAGATTGAGGTTGGTCAGATTACTTAGTCTTTGCTAGGGAATAGAGCAAGAGATTTGTATTTTGTAAGGTTACTGACTATGGAGATGTAGAAGGAAAGAACACATTGAAATTCTAGGAATGCACCCAGAGTCATTGTGGCTGAAACAAGTGGACATTGGCGGTTGAGAATGGACAGGAAGCAGGGACTAGATCATGAATTCTTAGACACTTTTTTCTGGGCTTTACTATGAGAAAATGGGAGATTATTGAAAGGTTATAAGCAGAAACACACTATAACCAAACCTTTGGAAAAGGTCATTTTGGCACCGCATGTGGAATAGAGAGAATTTCGGAAGCTAATGGCAGGATGGAGGGGAGCTGGTCCTAAGCAAGAGCAATGAGTCAGTGGAGTGAAGAGGGCGCTGGGACACAATTGAGAGACAGTGAAAGCTCCCTGTGTGTGACTGGTCAGAGGCTGAGAGGTGTAACAAACAACCGAACTTCTGAGCTGAGCTCCAGATAATGTGAATGCTGGAGTAAGACTGATCCACAATCAGAATTTTTCCAGATGAGACCAAAGCCTGAGAGTTCTGGATTCTAACCAGACTGACTGCAGTGAGAAGAGGACTGAGCATCGTGACTGTTACTGAAGAACTCATTCAGTCCTAAGACGTAAGGTAAGGAAAAAGAGTGCAGTATTAGGAGTCAGTATGAATATGAATTGTGAGATTTGCATATATTAGTCAGAATTGAGAAATTACTATTTCTTAGTGCTTTGATAGGTACAACATTCCTTAATGGTTGTAATCAAATAAACTATTTAGGCTAACTAAATTAATTTTTAATGAAAACCTGGGATAATATGTCTGAGTTACTTGATACAAACTATGTGACTACAATGTGTGCAGCTTGAAATTAAGCTAAAATTACTGCCACTTACGCATAACATACTGCTATTACATATTTTTAAAATTTCTCAAAAATTAAAAAAAAAGTATGGTTTATTTCCCCGGTTTTAAATGAGAATATCCACTTCAGGCTAAATATTGTATACACTTGAGTGAGGATCAAATAAAATACTACATAATTTAGCATATTTTATTCTATGTATTTTATTCATTCAGCATGTTATGATTTCATCTTGATTTGCACCTGTATTGCTTATTTTTGTTGCCAGGAAGTACCCATCTGATAGAGAATTGAGTGTTTTATGTGTGGAATTGTGTTCATTGTATTGAAAAATATTCTTTTGGAATGTTATTGAATTACACATGCACAATGCATTTGTATTCTTGGATTTATTTATTTATTTTTATCTTTTTGAGACAGGGTTTCACTGTGTCGTTCAGGCTGGCCTTGAATTCAGTTTGTAGCCCAGGCTGTCCTCAAACTCACAGTGATCTTCCTGTCTCAGCCTCCCTGTGTTCTTGGATTTAAAAACAGAAATGAGTTTTGTCAGTGTAAAGACACTTGTGGGTGAGATCATGCAGACTACTTAAGGAAGTTGTGTTTGTTCTGATTTCGTTTTGGAACATTTTTGCTCTCTCACTTTCTGTGGAATAATACAAGAGAAGAAACTATGCCCCACAACTGGGAAATCCATGAGGGTCCTCGTCCACTGGTCTGAAATCTTGGGTGCATCCACAGCAACCATTCATTCCAAGAGGGCTGTACTTCGTGTTGGCTCTGATCTGTTTATCGACTCAGTGGTGCTGTCCTATCACACGTAGGGTATAGAGAAATATGGTCTTGCTTTCTGCTGACCACGTGCCTGTGCAAGCTCATAGCTACGATTCTTTAGGAAATTTAAAGCTGAACATAGAAGTGTAATGTATATGCTAGTTGAAGTTTTCTACCACAGTCAAGAGAATATTGCATTTGTCAAACAAAAGCAACCATAAAAAAGGAAAATTGAACCAAAGAAGAAAAAAGATTGCTACAGAAAACAACAATAAAATACATAATTTAGCAGAGATAATAAATATCAGAAAATATGCTATTGGGAACCAAAATAATTAACTTAAAGACTGATAATATTTGTAAAACTACAAGTAAGGAAGTAGTTGAGTTTATAAAAGAGAAGATGAGACACACAAGATAGGTCCTGAGGCTTATCTCACAGCTAATCATAAAAGCTGTAGAAATAGAGAACAGATGTGAAGGAATAGGAAAAATAATAGACTGGCATTTCCCCAAAGCTGAACTAATTCTTAAAGCCTTCACATTGAATGAACTCACCACAGGCTGGTGAAGATTAATGAAAATAAAAACTTTTAGACATATCATGGTAAAATTTTTAAATTTCAAGGATAAAGAGAAAATTTATACAGAAAACTGACAGGGGAAAAATAGATAAGTAACCTCCAAAGAAAAAAGAATTTGTTATCCAATTTCCTATCTACAACACAAAACGTTAGTGACAGGGCAACGTCCTCCTCTCCCAGCCCTGGCGTTCTCTCGCAGTCACAGTCTGCTCGGGTTTGAAAGGAAAATACTCATTTTGATACTTGAAAGGTCTCAAAGTATTCTACAGATATTTTGTTTCTTTGAAGAGAAAAAGATATGAGGGAAAGAGATTTAATGAAGTACTTTAGCCTAACTGATAATCAGTCAGAATCTATCACAAAGAAGTTACGAAATGCAAGAGCCAAGGCTCCCAGATGCTGCCACAAGACTCACCCGGAGCTGAGTGTATGGAAATCATCTAAGATTTTTCCAACTTTATCAAAGTATTATTGACATATAAAAATTTTACGAATTAAATGTTTAAAACAAATTTTAATAAATGCTATAAAATTATAACCACGAATAGTATCTCCGTTACCTAACATGCTCTAGTTATGTGTGTGTGTGCACTTGTGTGTTTGTGTGTGTTTAGAATAATTAAGATCTCCCAGCAAATTTCAAGTATTCAATACATACATTTTTATTAACTGTAGTCACCACATTGTTTGTTCCTTCATGCTCAGGTCTCCAGAGATTTTTCATACTGCAACTTTATATCCTTTGACCAACATATCATTCCTTATCCTCTACTACCTCATAAGCACCCCTCTATTCTTTCTGGGCCTGGCTTGTTCAATTTAGCCTACTAGACTCCAGGTTCATCTGATTTGTCCCAAATGTCAAGATCTCCATCTTTTGAGAGTGAAAAACATTTTATGACATTTTTGTATGTGTATCTGATATACATCATCCATTCATCCACTGAGTCACTTAGGTTGTTTCTGTATGCGTCTATTATGCAAAACGCTGCAGTGAACATAAGATGCAGAGATAATGATGCTGTGTCCTTCCATGTAGAAATGGAGATGTGGAATTGCTGGATCACATGGTAGTTCTAATTTTAGTTTTTTGAAGAACCTCCATAGAGTTTTTCACAAAGGCAGTAGCAGTTTATGTTCCTACACATAATATGTAAGTGTTTCCTTTTGTCTACATCCTAAGTCATCATCATGAATCAAAGGGAAATGCTAATTAAAACCACACTGAAATCCAACTTCCTACCTGTTAGGTAACTATGGTTAAAAAGTCAAAAGATGCTGTGTACAGTGATGCATGCTTATAATCCTAGGCCTTTGGGAGGCTGAGGCTGGTTGACTGCAAGCTGGGAGACTGAGGCATGATGATTGTAAGCTCAAGTTCTACTTAGTAAATTTAACAATACCCTGTCTCCAAAAAAGCTAGAGAGAGGCTGCAGATGTATCTTAGTGTGAAGTTCTTGGGATAAATCCTCAGAACTAAAAATAAAAAAGTTTTGATGATTCTTGGAGTACAAAGCTAGAGACAATGAGTATGTAAAATTGAGATATAACAAACTTTATTTTCAGTAAGTCCACAGGTGACCTCACACCCAGGCCAGATTTGGTAACCTGGAAGTAGCGAGTCCAATACACTTTGCATAGTTTAGTCATCATTGATAATATAGTCCTAAAATTTCAGTGAAATGACTGAGTAAAGATCCTCAAGTCCAGGGAACACTATGTAATTTTTTCTACATCTAAAATACAGTTTATTTCAAGAAGAAATTACATGATATATGTATTCCTTGGTGAAAGGTGTGTAGAATGAAGGATCACTGAAAAAACAGCAGTAGATAATACCTAGCCTTGCTCCTGAAAGAGGAGTTCTCACAGATGGTTTCAATATTGAGATCGATGGAGAAACACAGGTTTCCTGTGCTTACATAATTAAAGATAAATACAGTGAAATAGAATAAGAACAATAACTCTTCAGTGGTTGCAGAATGGTGAATAATAAAGAAAAAGCATCCATAGAAGAGTATAATTTGGGGGGAAGTAAACAACAAGAAAATAAAATTGTACAAAACTAAAAGTCATAGAATACCATTTGGAAGTAGTAATAATTTTATTACATCCAACAAAATGTGTTGTACACCCTAAATATGTGTACAAAATATGTATGAAATCAAATATATCCATGTTGTAAAACAAGTAAATTAAATCTGGATTACAAAACAGATATTCTTATGTTAAATAGTATAATTTTGTTAAGTGCTATTTAGAAGAAAATGATTTTAAGGAAAATGGTACAAAGAAAACCATAAGGTTAATTATTCATATTTGTATCAACAGCGTTTGGCACAAATCAGCATATGGTTAAAAAGTGGGTATCAACTCACAGAAAGTATGGATATGAAAACAGTTTCTTCTATCACCAAGAATAAATAGAATTAACAATACCAATATTAAAATATACTTCAAAGGAATAAGATATTGCATGGCATCCTCAGCACTAAATCTTTATCCATTAAAAATCACCCATTAAATTACGATGAATTTGCTACTTAAAAATGTAAGGAATAACAATCGTGTTGTAGACTAGGAAATACTAATACCTCTCCCAGAAATTAACTGACCAAAGTCCACAAAAGAAATTATGTGACATTTTTCAAAAATTTAAACTCATACTTCCTCTTTGATAAATGTAAATCTCTTATCTTCTATGTGTCATTTTAATTTTAAAATAAAACTAGTGTAATCACTTAATTAAAGTATTAGAATAAAAGAGATCTTTGTTTCACCTCTGCCCATGGTGATCTGTAGTCATTTTGGCTTATAATATCATGATATATTTTGCATTCCTATTTGAAAATCTCCAATTTAAATATTACAATTAAATTAAGATTTATTCCAAAGATATGGCTAAAACGTTATACTTTGCACATACATACAGATTCAGTTGCCTTAAAAAAATTTGTGAAGCCTGGGGATGTAGCTCAGTGTTACAGCACTTGCTCAGCATACCCAAGGCTCTGGGCTCAAGTCCAGCACTGCGCGTGCCTGTATGTGCCAGCACACACACGCCTGGGAAATGCTTATGAAAAGTGATCATATAGCAGATATACATTTTTTCAAATTAAAAAATTAAAACTCTTGCAGGTTAGATTGTCTACTTAGAAAGTTATAAATTAACAGTTAACAAAATTAAAATAACTACCTAATTAAAACAAGCAAGCTTCTGAATGACTTTTGGTTTGAAGAACATCCAACTAAATTATGAATTATATTTTCAAAATTCACACAAAATACTTATTCAGCACTCTCATATGCAGTCAGATGTTTGTTTAGACTTTTATAAACATAAATGCTTCTTTTTTAACATGAAAGCCTGTAATTAATAAAACTGAACATGTAACTCACTAAGCTAGGAAACAACCGCAGCCTTTGCTTAAAGTTCACGGCAGATGTGCTACACAGCTCATAGTTATGGCCTTCTTAGTTTTAACCGTCTAGTTCGACACTAAGAATGGTGATGCTCTTGGTTCAGAAACATTTGGTGAAGTAGTGGCCTTTAACAATAATTTCTATTCATTGTGTTCATGTTTTCTTCTTTTGAAAAACCTCCAAGAGCTTGTCTTTTAATGCAGAATGCTTGGTCTTCAGATGGTGCAGCAGTTTTGAAGGTTCAGGGTTTCACTGGATGGTCAGTCAGCATGTATTTTACCAAGCAGGCTTGGAGAATGGGAATCATCTTTAGCAGTGAACTCATTTAAATCAGACCCTCGGTGGTCTCATTTACACGCAGCGTTGTTTTTGCTGGCAAGTTTAGTCTTCTGCTGTCTCATCATTGGGTCTTTCCCTCTTTTCAGAAAAGCTCTCCAGCAGCTCACTTTTGGCTCCACTTAGCTTGTAGTCTTCCCAAAACTGACTGAAACAGTATGGGAAAGAGGTACAGAAGGAAATGGTAAATAAAATAATGAATGGGCCATTCACAGACTAAAGTAAGTGTTGAGTCCTCCCTCAAAGTCTGCCATATGAGGCAGCCATGCAACGAAAGTACGTTAACGCAGTTGCCACTTTTATAAGCCAACCACCAAATGTATCTTGTCACTTGCCATTCACTGATAAGGTTTTGATGAGTCTGAAAGTGGTTGATTTACTTGGCACTGTGCAGTCAAACTTCTCTGTTTATGTTAGTCTGTGTCTGGAGACACTCTGCATGCTAGCATCACCCCAGATCACCAGGCATTAGATTCTCCTAAGGAGCATGCAACTGAGATCCTCGCGTGTGCAGGTCATAGCAGGGTTCACGCACCTATGGGAGTCTGTGCTGATCTGACAGGAGGTGGAGCTCGGGCAGTTATGAGAGTGACGGCGCGGCTGTGAATACACCTGTGCTTCATTCACTTGCTTGCCCACTGCTAACCTCCTGCTGTGTGGCCTGGTTCCTAGCAGGCCTTAGAAAACCCGAATACAAAGGTCTCAACAAACACCACCAAAAAATCATTAAATGGACAAATTAATTGAACAGATGCTTCTCAAAAGAAGTATAAATGACCAGCAAGTATATAAAAAATATTCAACATTCTTGACCATTAGGGAAATAGAGATAAAAGAAAAGTGAAATTCTGTCTCATCCTAGTCAGAACGAGTATCACTGGGAGTACAAAAAACAAGCATTTAGGAAAAAATAAACCCTGAACATTGCTGGTGAGAAGCTCTTAAGTTAATTTGGCACAATACATATTAACCATGATATGAAACCAGTGTAGGTGCCCATAAGCATATGATTAAATAAAACAGTTGGGGCAAATATGCACAATGGAGTATTATTCGGCCATAAAGAAAAATGAAATTAGGTCATATGCAATAAAATGGATGGAACTTTAGAGATACCATATTAAGCAAAATAAAGCAGACTCAGAAAGACAAGTATCACATTTTCCTTAATATGTGGAAACTAGAAAAGATGATATGAAACTAGAAGGGAGACTGTTAGGTAGGAGGAAGGGAATAAGGGGAAGGGGCAGGGTGTGGCAATGGGGGATGAAAAGATAGAGTCACTCATAATCTCATGAAGAGATCGTTGTGTTGGCATGGATTTATTGAGGTTAAGTATATCCATTGCACTCCATTAAATGAAACAACAGATTGCAAAACACTATATAATGGTTTTTTATTTTAAAAAATGCATTAATGTATTGAAAGACCAAGAAATCACTGAGAATGTATACAATCAACTATTTTTGTCTCTAGGAATGATGTGCTAAGTACATTTTTCTTTTTGTTTAAGAGTATTTTCAACCTGTGCTCCCTGTTTCCAATAAGAGGAAATTACGAATTGGTAAAAGTAAGTGAGCTGATATACATTTTAATTAGCTTCATTGAAGTAAACATTTCACTATATATATATATATGTATATATATATATGTCTCATAACATGATGTTGTACATGTTAACTATATGTTACTTTTCAATTATACTAAAATAAAAAAACTAAATATATAATAAAATGTAAAATAACTGTACAATATATAATAAAGATATATAAAGTAAAAGATTATAGAATATTTTATAATACATTAAGAAAATAAATAATTTCAATATTACTATCTTGATAGATATTTAAAACCTTGTGATAAAATTAGAGATTACCATATTTTACTCTTAATGAACTAGGAAAAATTAGAAGCTTATTAATTGTAAGTATAATTAAGAATAGCTGTGAAAATTACTAGTGAATATAGCAATTCATTGTAAATTGTGGATGAGTTACCATATAAAATCAGAAAAAACAACCAAAAAATGTCGCTATTAATGCTGTTAGCCAACAGTGCTCTGAAGAAAATAAAATTGAGAATAAATAATGGGAAAAAACAAGTTATTACTATATTCAGGCAGTATGTAGGCTCTTCAGTTAAAGATTTACAACTGCTGTAAACTTTTTAGAACTAAGGAACCTACCAACACAGATAAATACGAGATAAGCAAAACTACTAGCTTTATATATAGTTGTAAAATATCATATTGTCTCCCTCATGTAAAAAACTGAAAGAGCAAATAAGATCCAAAATGTACAATAGGTATTGTGAAAGGGAAAGAGAAAGAAACTGCTAAAAAGGAAAGAACAACTGGGATAGGGGAAACGAGAAAACAAAGAAGGGAAAAGATTATGCACATATGTGTGTGTGTATATATATATATATGCAAAATAGATAACTATATTACTAATCTATATTAGTTCATCAGAATGAACAGATTGTGCTTTCATTTTTTAATTGTTTGATCATTTTTTTCATGCCTGTATCTTGTAATCTAAACAACTACTTTGAAGATAACAATATGCAACATATTAACCAGGGTTAATCACCTATTATTTTGTTTTGAAATTCTGTATCATTGTTTTTGTTCTTTTTTTATTTAAAAAAAGAATCAGAAAATATAGGCGCAATATATTCATAGCATGGACAAATACAAAAAAATTAAAAGTAAATTTAACAGGAATTGATCAATAGCCATATGAAAAAAGTGTTACCATTTACTAAATAATATAAAGAACTGTTGGATTGTAAAGCACAGCAGTCTCCTCCTGAATGAGACGTCCGGCGTTCTAAGCACGTCAACCTTTGCCACATTAATAGATAAATTTATCAGAGTTCAGATACAAATAAATTTTCTTTTTCTCTCTCCTTTCCTTTCTCCCTCCCTCTGTCTCTGTCTCTATCTCTGTCTCTGTCTCTGTCTCTCTCCATCTGTCTCTTTCACTCTCCCTTTCTTTGTTTTTCTCCTTTGTTTCTTTTTCCTCTTTTTATTTTTTACTTAGAATTAGGGTAGCCTAGGAGAAACAAATCTAAATTTCATGTGGAGGAAAAATGGCTACAAAAATCTAAGGCATTTAGAAAGAGAACATTGGAGAAGAGAGAATAGGAGAGTTTATTAGATATAAATGTAACTGAAAAAGCCCAAAATATTTTTTAAAAATTATACAGTGAAAAAATTATACAGATATATAGATCAATGGAAATAGAACAAACCATAGTTAGAAGTTTCAGTACAAGTAAATGTTATATAAAATGAATAGCGTTATAGATTGATAACTCAGCAAATACTAAAATACTTGCTTATAGTTACATCTATGCCTTAAACAAAAAAACTTAGCATTCATTTGAAATTTATTTATAAAAAGAATTGCATGTTCTAGATAAAACAATATTTTTAACTTTTGAAGGAGGACTTCTTTAGCATGAAACAAATCTAAAGACTTTAAAAAAAAAGATGAATTAGATTTCCTTAAAAACTTACATAGTATATGATAAGAATTTTTCCTAAACAAAGAGATAGTCAAATAAATGTTCATTGCAGTACTTTGGCTACATCAAAAGATTGGCCTTAAATGTCCATCAGACCATGGACTGATGACTAAAAAGAGTATGTCCTTATAAAAATAGTAAAAGGATTCCAAATAACAATGAGGTATGTAATACTAAATGTGTTAACTTGAAGAAATATGCATTATATCTTCAGAGGAAAAAACAGTTATAAAATAGGATACAATATGTTTTCACAATTGTAATACTGTGTTTTCATGTTTGTATTTATCCTTCATACAGTTAATACCAAGTCCTAGAAGTCTTACACTGAAATTAACAATGGAAATGTTTAAAATTTCGTTACTTTTTTTCTTCTGTTTTTTCTTTCTTTTTATCTATGAATAAAATGGATTTGAAAAAAATGAAAAACAAATGGAAATGTTCAGCTTTTTGGTATATTCTTAATTATTTTTATGTTTATAGTGAGCAATGTAAGCTTTAATTGGAAAAGAGTGGGGTTATTTCCAATTTTAGTAAATAAATCAGTGGAATGATTTAGATTGTTCTCTACCTGTGTGATTAAGTGAAATTCTAACCTGAACTAACTCCAGTGAAAGTGTTCTGAATGACACATTGCAAAGTGCAATAAAGCACATCACTGTTAATATCATCTCACAGTTATGAATGGAACATAATGTCTGACCAGATCAAAACCCACAAAGAAAAAGAACGGATCATTTGTAGAACATATTCAAATTGACTTTTGAACATTATACACTGAACTCTTGGTGAATATCATATAAATATTATCTGTGACACTCTAGTCCCGTGGTGACAAACTTAGGGCACATGTGCTATGTTGGACTTTTTGTATCACTGAAAACTCTAAAATGTTTGTCATCACTACTGTAGTCTTCACAGTTGCTCCTTGGACCAGAAGAATCTGAGAAGTTGTTTAAAATACAAATTTTCAGGCTCCACCCTAAACCTAATGATTCTAAAATTGGTAGACCCCATGCCCAGAATCTACATTTTAGCAAGCTCTCTAGGTGATTGTGATAGATTCTAAAGTTGGTAACCACTGCTTCATTGAACCTAAGAAAAGTTGTTTTGTAAGTCAAGTATTAGGTTGATTTTTCCCTGTAGAGTTTATCAGAGTACTTACTAAGACAGATTAGAAAAATCACTGGTAGTAGCCCAGCTCTTGAGAATAAATACTTGAATACTTGCTTAAATATGTTGGAGGTGTTTTTGTTTTGTTTTGCTTTTGTGGGTGCAGGTAGGTTGCAAATAGCTGTGTAGGCTTCTGCATGTGGAAAGCCTGTGTGGTTGTATGTCTATAGGACAGCTGCACCAGTGGTAGTATATACTGGGTCTGGGTCACAGGGAACTGAGAGAATGGAGAGACAAGCTAGATGGCCATTGAGTCGACTGAACAAGATGTAACAAAAACCTAGGCTGAGGTAGAAGAAAATAGAATTGAGTGTCACAGAGAAGAAGAAGAAGAAAGGCAAAGAAGATTGAAATTGTAAGTTTAGGTGACAAATATAATTGGTATTACAGATCAGAATGGTATCTGTGATTTGCAAATTGGTATATTGTGTTTGTGCAGATACAAATCATCAAACAAATAATTGGTTTGTTTGGATGTCTAAATTGGGGCTTTCAGTTCATTAGAAGAATGGTTAAAATTCTCAAATATTAGCATTGAAACAAAAAAGAGCAAATACAGTTGAATATTTTGCCAGACTCATCAAGTGGGCTAAAAACTCCTAACGAGGACAGAGCAATAAACTAAACAAACAGACCATTTGACATGAACAGAAATGTCAACAGAAGTGTAATCCACTAAGTTGCTGATTAAGGATGGTTTTAGCTGATGGGTAGACTTTTGAGCCAAAATGCAGAAGCAAGTACAAGAGAGCTGCAGGGAAATCTGAATGATCAATCACTTTTCATCTTATACAGTAATTTATCTATATTGCAGCTTACATTGTGGAATTAAATCCTCCTTTCTCAGACTTTCAATAGTTACTTCACTTAGGTTTCTGTTGATGTGTTTATATCAATTTGAAAAGATCTTCGTGGTATTTAGGATAACTAATGAATATAAAGGGATAAGATGAATGTCTTGGGAAGTAGATCAGAGTTATTGTTGATACATTGTGTCAACTTGAGAATTTTAAAGTTTAACTGAGGGACCCAGCAGGGAGCCACATTTCTTACTTTGTAAATATCCTCATCCTGTGCCCAGGAAGGCAAGGAGATTTTGTGAGTGCTACACCTGCCGTGGGGGAAGGGGTGACCTGCATACACTATAAGGGAGGAGAAGACGCTTGGTCCCCCCAACCCTTTGCTCTCGCTGCTTTTGCTTGGCTGCTGCCTTGAAGTGTTGCCCTAGTGCCATGCCACTGTGCTGCCTTGGAACCAGATGATTATGGACTGAAACCTCCACAAACTGTAAGCTAAATAAACCTTTCCTTCCCTAATTTTGGGTGTCCAGTGTTTTGTCTTAGCAATGAAAGAAAAGTAAAAGTAACCAAGACAATCAGTATAAAGCAAAGTTTAAAGTTAACTATCCTGTGACCATGATATGATATGAAGATGCAGAAAATAGAAAGTTCAAAGCTCATCTCATGTACTTCCTTCCTATTATAACTTGATCTGATCTGAATACTTATATTTCATCTATTAAGTGGTGATAATAATGGTTTGTCTCATAGAGTTATAAAATAAAGTGGAAAAACAATTTAAAGTTTGCATGTGCAGTGTTTAACAAGGATTATGGAAAAGTGATTTCTCATAAAAGGTATCAGTTGTTTTCATTGCATTGTTTTCTTTTCTTATTAAATAAGCTCTGAGAGTTAACAGAAATTTTGCAAATCCTTGGGTAACATATTTCTGTATTCCTACAGTACATTTTATGAAAACTTTCACCAACACTATCATAAACAGCCCAAGCAAGTGTCACTATGCTTGAACTTATTTGGTGAGTGACTGAGCAAGGATCTGACAAAGTCTACATTCATCTATAGACTCTTAGTGGAGAAGTGTGCAGATACTTTGTTATTCCAGAATATAAAACTTGATGTTATTTCTGTGGAAACAAAGCTATAGCTGATCATTCAGATAAAACAGACCAAAGTTGATTATTTAAATTAAACAACTGAATTTAAAACCCCTTGTAGAGTTTTAGGAAACAGGAATTTTCATAGATGGCTTTCTAATCTCTGTATCTTCATATGGTGGAAGAGATGGGAAGCTCTCCAGAGGCTCCTTGAATAATCCCTGATTCTGTTCATGACAATTGCCCCATCATGATTAGTTTACCTACCAAGAGTACCATCTCCTAATATTATCCCATTGAGGGTTAAGATTTCAACTTAGGATTTTTTTTTTATTTTAGACAAAAGGAAAATAAGAAATCAAAACATAACAATTTCACCCCAACCAACAAAACAGCAACAATCATCAGCATATTGGATATTCCCAAAAATTATTTAAGGCAAAAAATACAGACATGAAACATTATCTAACTAATTTTTAGCACAGTTGTTTTCAAATGAACATTTCATATTAAAGATGAAATCTGGTGACCCTAAAAAAAATTACATTTTACTCAAAATTCTTTTTTCTCTGTCACACCAAATTTTTATATACATAGATTTTGTTTCAGATGACATGATACTCTACCCAGAGGATCCCAAGAACTCCACGCTTGCCTTTTTGCGACAGCAATGTATTGAGGTCTCCCAATACAGTTGTATTAAGGCTTACTTGATCTTTCATGTTAATTAATAATTGTTTTATATAACTGGGTGGACTAGTATTTGTTGCATATTATCTCTTCATTTTAGATTATCCCCTTACCAATATATAATGACTTTCTTTGTCTCTCAAAATCAAAAACATAACACTTTCACCCCAACTAACAAAACAGCAACAATCATCAGCATATTGGATAATCCCAAAAATTATTTAAGACAAAAAATACAGACATGAAACATTATCTAACTAATTGTTAACACAATTGTTTTCAAATGAACATTTCACATTAAAGATAAAATCTGAAGGTGACCCTGAAAAAATTACATTTTACTCAAAGTTCTTTTTCTCTGTCACAACTAATTTTTTATATACATAGGTTTTGTTTCAAATGACATGATACTCTACCCAGAGAATCCCAAGAACTCCACACCTGTTTTTTTTGTGACAGTAATGTATTGAGGTCTCCCAATACAATTGTATTAAGGCTTACTTGATTTTTCATGTTGATTAATAATTGTTTTATATAGCTGGGTGTACTAGTGTTTGTTACATTATTATCTCTTCCTCTTAAATTGTTCCCTTACCAATATATAATGAACTTCTTTGTCTCTCTTAATCAGTCTTAGCTTAAAATTAACTTTATCTGCAAATCGAATAGCCACCTCTGCTTTTTTCTGGACTCCTGTTGCATGGAGTATTGTTTTCCATCCTTTGACTTTCAGTCTATGAGTATCTTTTTAAATTAAATGTATGTCTTGTATGCAGCATGTTGCTAGATCTTGCTTCTTGACCCATTCTGCCAGTCTATGTCTTTTGACTAATGAATTAAGACCATTAACACTGATGGTTAAAACTGATATGTATCGACTTATCTTTATCATGTTATTTTCTTTTTTCCTGGTGGATTCCTTCTACTGGGGTTTGTAGAGCTGTAGTACTTCTCATCCCTTTCTAAAATATCCTTCAAAATATTTTGGAGTGCTGGTTTAGTGGTCATGAATTTCCTCAACTGTTCCTTATCATGGAAGTATTTTGTTTCTCCCTCTGTTTTGAAAGATAGTTTTGTGGGATACATTAATCTGGGCTGAAAGTTGTTTTCCTTTAAAACTTGGAGTACTTCACTCCAGGCTCTCCTTGACTTGAGAGTTTGTGCTGAGAAGTCCACTGTAATTCTGACGGGCTTTCTTTATAGGTGATTTGTTTCTTTTCCCTAACAGCTTTTAAAATTTTATTCTTGTGTTGAATTTCTGGAATCTTGACTATGATATGCCTGGAAGAAGATTCTTTTTTATCATTATTTGGGTTCTGTGTGCCTCACTTATTTGTATTTCAAATTCTTTTTCTCTGCCAGGAAAATTTTCTGACATCAAGTCTGTAAGGATGTTTTTAATGTCATTTGTAGTATCTCCTGCTTGTTCACTGACTCCAATTGATCTTAAATTACTTTTCTTTGTCTCACCAAGCAACTGCTGGATTAATATCTCATGATCCCTTGCTAGTTTTGAAGAATCTTTCTTTTCCTGGTCACTAACTGCGAGTCTGTCTTCAATATCTGAGATCCTATCCTCACATTGGCTTACTCTGCTTTGAATACTTTCAATAGACCTTCTATTCTCCTGGATATCTACTTGAATCTGCTTTATGGAATCCATTTGCTTCCTATGTTGTCCTTCCATAATTTGCTGAAGCTTGTTTATGTTTTTGTCTATATCTGCCCTAACATCACTAAACATGGTGTATATTTTGGTAATCTCTGTGGTTATTTGAGTAATTATTTCTGATTTCACTTTTTCCAAAGTGTCATTCAACTGCTTTGTTACTGCTTCTAAGAAACCTTGTAGGGGGTTTTCGGATTTTCCGGCCTCATTGCCCCCTGTGTTTGCTTTTGGTGAACTGGGTGTCTGGGGTTGTGACCTATTTAAGTGTCTTCTCATTTTTTTTTCTTTTTTAGATTAATTCCTAAAGTGATACCTGTTAGTTGCCTGCAGTGGGTTACTTTAATGGTGGTATTAAGGACTTTAAGGTGATGAGCACTTCCAGGAGATATCTTCCAGGTGTAACTGGTTCCTGGGCTCCAAGACTATTGGAAAATCCCACCTCCTCAGTTTGTCAGAAATGAGAAGGTACTGCTCGCTTAGCCCAGTCCCTAGTTCCTTGGCACCATGCCCCAGCCCTCTCTGTGGCCCCCAGTCAATTCCAGCCGTGAACCAGCAAGGCCAACAGCTATCCAGTTCAATCGAGTCAGTTCTGGCTACAGTGGCACCCACAACACCAAACACAGTCAACTAAACAGTAAACTGATCCAACCCCTGATTTACCACCCCCAACCATATAAACTGAATTTATATCCATACAACAGGATGCAAAACAATCATATACAATATTTAAGTTCACAAGACGTCAATTTTGTCCCCAAGAGTGAGGACCAAAAATGAATTTAAGAAAAAGAAGAAAAGTGGGAAAAGAGAAAAGAGACTGCAAGTAGGTTGGAGAACAAAGATGGTCCACCAACTCAGGGAAACCACTGCAGCAGACTGAGGGAAAAGAAAGCCAAAAGAGACAGAAAAGAGAACAGAACAAGACCAGGCCCAAAGGGAGGTCGGAAACCACACTCACACTAAGAAAAATAAATAAATAAAGTCCACTTCCAGGGTTCTCTCTGGATTCACTGGTAAACAACCTGTGGAGACAGCAACCCAAATCATGGCGCTGGATCTCCATAAGCCAGCAACTGTTCGTGGACGGAATAGTAGACAACCTTAGTCGGCCCGCCCTGAGAGCAGCCTCCTCCGGCTCACAGCCATCCAGGCAGTCTCTGTGGGTCTGCACCCAACTAGGAACAGCTGGGGGAAGCCAGCAACAGGTTTAGCCACAGGCATATCTGGCCGACTCAGGAATGGCTTTTGGCAAATCGCAAATCGCTCTCCCTCAGGAGGACTAAGCCCTCCTCACTCACCGCCAGCCAGCACAGTCCTCTGCGCCAGCCACTGTCCTCCACTGGGGAATGATTCTGCAGAGGTCCCGGGGTTGCCAGCCACAACCAACACCGCGACCGTGCACCACTGGGCTCCAACAGCTCCCCTCGCGCAGTGAGTCCGGCTCGGGGCGAAGGCTCTGCCAGCTACCACCTTCTTCTTAGTTGAATTTTTTTCTTTTTGCTCTCTCTGTGGGGTTCAATTTAGACTTCAGGCTCTTCCTGGGTCCAAGGAACCCATCTCCCTCCTTCTTGTCTTCTTCAAGGTGGTGTGTTCCCACGTCTAGATGGTGTCTCTCAGAGAGGCTGTTTTCCCTGCATCCTACTACTGCACCATCTTCCCGGAAGTCTCAATGTAGGATTTTTGAGAGTGCACAAGATTCATTCTATGGGAATATATATATATATATATATATATATATATATATATATATATCAAATAGTTCATTTTCCATTGCTGCACCAGAATTGCTGAGGGTGTGTACTTTTTAAAGACAGTAGAATTATTTAGCTCATGGTTTTGGAGCCTGAAAGTTCAAGGTTGGATAGCCTTTCATGTCTGGCCTATGATGAGGACTTCATGGTGTGTGTTTTAACACAAAGGCAGCATAACAGGAGATAGTGATCATATGGTAAAGTAGGAACCCACAGTACCTGGAGAGGGTTGGAGGACAACTAACTCTGCAAGACCAATATTCTGCCAGGGAGAATCACCTCCCACTAGGTTTCACCTCTTAAAGCTTCTACTACCTTTAATATTGCCACACTGGAGACCAAACTTCCAACACATAAAACTTTGAGGGACAATCCTCCTCCTTAGGATAGTGATGTCTTCATTTCAACCAGGAACGAGATGTGGGTAATTTGATAGCACTTTGGTCCACTGTTACGACATTTATTTCAAGTAACTTAATATTGAATATGTTTGTTTATCAATATTTTTTAACTCACTGTATTGTAAACTCCTTAAAAGAATGGTGTGGAAATCAAATTTAAGAATATGAGGAAAGCCTTAAAGTAGACATTCAGTTGCTGAGTCCTAATGGAGGCTTCACAGAAAATTTAACATGATTAATAAGTACTGAGTGAGGCGTCTGAATCCATGCTCATGCTCCCTCCACTGCCCCTGGGGTGGCAGACCCTGTTAGCAGCACAAAAGGACACATACTTTGGTGGATTGACCTACTAGAACCCCAAGAACCAGGAAAACAACCGGGCCCTGGGCACATGGACATACACATGACTTTGCAGGGCAGTGTGGTCAGTGAGACCAGCAATGTGTGAGTGTCTGAAGCAGCAGCAAGGAGCTAGCAGTTGAATTCCAGAGAACTCCAACAGAAGCCCAGTCCATGTCCAAAGGCCAGATCAGCTCCATACCCAGCACATTTTGGGAGTCCAACGTAGACACTATTACAGAACTGTAAATACCACAGAAATTTTACTACTTTTATTCTCCCTTCTCTGATTGAATATCCCTTTCCTGGCTGGCTGGATGTCATCTTGCTTTGTTTTGTATTCTGTGGTTATTTTTGTATCTGATGTTTTTTTCTCTCTCCCCTCTATTTCTCTGGTCTCCTTTTTTTCTTTCTTTCTCTCTTTTTCTTTTTTCTTCTCTTTTGCTTTCTTCTTTTCACTGTTTAGGTTTCTTACCTTTCTTTTTTGTTTTCTTCTACTGATCCTCTTTCTCTTTGTTTTCAATTACTTCTTAAATTTGAACTTTCAAGAGAGTAATGATTGTTTCTGCCTTTTCTGATTACTCCTTCACATTCTATTTCATTCTTTCCCTCATGTGTCCACCAGTTTCTGAGACCTCGGGCGATCATCCTTTGACCTCCATCCCATCTTGACTATACTATACCTGACCTCTTTCCTCACTTTAGCTTGTCCCGTCTGCCGTCCCCTGCAGAAGGTCATTGCACCCAAGTGCACGGTATGTGTTTGATTTTGTTATATAATCTTAGAGTTTGCTCCTGTAGAAGGAGGTAGTGTAACGATTGACATAATTTGTCAGTAGTTGAGCTGTTCTTGAAGGTATTGTTATTACTAACTGTACTATTTTAGTCAGGATGTCATACATGTTGCAAACAGTTTTTCTCCCCTGTATGATAGCACTGTGATTATATGGGGTCATAATCATCACCATGGCCCAGTACCAAAGGATTGGAAGCTGAGCCAAATAGTAATGTTTCATTCTTTATAAACTGGGAAGGATGGTTTTGAAAGACCTATAAAGAACCACCTACATCAAAATGATATCCCTGAAGAACAGGTATCTCCTAGGGAAGCCTCAATTCTGGTGATAAAGTTGTATGTCGTAAGAAATTGTCAAGCATCAACATAGAAAAAAAGAATAAAATAAAAAAGGGAAAGTAGAAAAACACAAGACTCAGAAAAAGTGTAACCCCAGAGCTCCAGCCCACCCAAGATAAGCCCAGAACTCAATGAGATGAAGTTATCTGAAAGCATTGCTTACTTCTTGCTTCTGAAGAAAACCTAGCTAATAAAGCATCACTTTGTAAAAGTGACTGCTTCCTAAATGTTGACTCTAAGTACATTGCCTTATTTTTCCCATTGTAAGCATTTGTCATGACTCCTGAAGTTACACAGAGCATTCACTCACCCACTGGCCAGTGACTGCCCTTCTGTAATGTATGGACTTTACAACAGTACGGAGATGGTGTCTTACCGGAAGCAAATTAGTAACTGTGAGGCCTTCATCTGATATGCTGTTTGCCACTACTGCAGTGAGGAAAGGCAGAGCGTAAGTGAAAGACCTAAATTTACTTATTCGTGGAGTTTTGTTAAATTGACTACCTATATCTATATTTATATGTACATATCATGTAGTAGTATTGTGATTGTATTGCTGATAAATATAAGATTAGCTTTTGTTCTGATAGGTGTTTTTCTATTAGGGTGTGTATTAAATGTAACCTACATGGTGAGTGCATGGTTTCCTGGATTTTGTTGATTAGGACAAATGAAAAATAGGTAACTTGCTGGTGGTTTAGCTCAGTGGCACAAGCACTTGCCTGGCAGATGTGAGATCATGAGTTCAATTCCTGGTACCAAAATAATAGTAATAATAATAATAATAATAGGTATCTAGAGTCTGGGAACCAGCACCATACATGGGCCACCAGCAGACTGGAACATACAGACCCCAGCCCCTCCCCATGAGTCAGTGCTTTTCATGGATGCAAGCAGAGAGAACAAGGCCACACCGGCAAGCAAGCCCAGTCTGGAAACCAGCATCATGCATGGGCCACTGCCAGACTGGAACAGACAGACTTCAGCCCCTTCCAATGCATGGGCTGACAAATAAGACGTACCAACCCCCCACCCTGCCATAAGTGACTGGCTTATCTGGAGAAATCCAGACTGTGATGACAGCTATGGAGGTGAAATGCAGTTGGATGCCCGTGGTGCTTTGTTGTTTCACTAACATTGCAGGTCTAGGGCCAGTGGTCTGATCACAGGTTCACAGGATAGTGGTTTGCAGTGTGACATCTAGAGAGGATCTCCTTTTGAGGGTTGCAGCCATCGTTGATTCCCTATCGTCTTGTGTTGGAAGCCTTATATTGTTTCCGTTGTTCTGATGTGTTGAGTTTTATTCTCTTTTGTTTTGTTTGATTATGTCAAATCCGATGGCAGGAGCAGCCGTTTCAACGATAGCAAGATATATTATGGTAGCAATTTTGGATTTACTATTGGCTTGTTTTGAAGTCCTTTATTGCATTCATTGTTTTGTTTTTATCATTTCTATTCTGTTCTGTTTGATTTTTACTATGTCTGAAGTTATCTGTTGCTATTTTGAAGGTGTTATAGTAACTATCTTTGATTTTGTGATGTTTTGAAGTCCTGTATCTCTTATGCTGGTTTGTTTTGATTGGTTTTATTCTGTTTTATCCTCTTTAAAATAAAAATTAAGAAAATAAGTATCTAAAATTAAATACAATGTTAGTAAACAATTTGTTTTGAAAATACAGTGAAGATTATGAAGGAGGTTTGTGAATGATTTTTTTTTTTTAAAAAGCAAACATGCTACCAGATAATCATGATGTGCCACAGGTAACCTGCACTAAGATTAACACTTTCAAGTTTCACTTTATACAGCCAGTGAGTATATGTTAACAGATTTGATATGTTTTAGGAGCTTCTTTGAAAGGTAACTTTAATATAAAATGAAAGAAACTATAAAAACACAAGTAATATAAGAAAGAAAATCACTGCAAGGTCAATATCACTATCTTGAAGCTCATCCTGAATTTTTAGGAATGTATAGGGGACCAGTTCTCTATAAAAGAAGAAGTCAGCAAAAATAATAGAATTACCTGTGTACCCAGCCTCTTAGAAAGTGTGTAGACACATATAACAGCATGTAAACTATGATTTTTTTTAAAAAAAAGAGAAAAGATTACTTTCATGAAGTTAGAGGGAAAACTTAATTTGTACAAATGTCACTAGATGACTATTTCTTATAGGTCAAATGGTTGAAGAAATTCAGGTGAAAGCAGAGTTGTGGTGAGTGATGTTAGAGTGTTCATCCATCAAGCTACCATAGACACAAATTTAAAGCAAGAGAGACTAAAACAGAGCATTTTCCCAAAGGAGACATCAAGTCAAATTTAGAGGAAAGAATATATGATTTCATTGTGTACTGTATTATCTTATTATAGAATGTAATTGAATATATTATTGTGATTTTATGGACTTTATTGCTTTGTTAAGCTTAGCTATTAATTGTTAATCAGATCTTTGACCTGTTATCTCTGTATCTCTTGTCTTTTCTTTCTTTGATTCATGAGGAATACTAATGGCACGTTTGCCTACCTTCGCACCTCTTGGATTCTTTTAGTCTTTGACTAAAGATACTTTCTGGGGCATCTCCCTCAGTTCCTTCTAACATATGAATTCTTTCACATGCCATTTAGTATGCTCCTGCTGTGTGTCCCAAATCTACTTTTCAATTATTTCCTTTTATTCTTATATGTGTTTACTTACATTTTATTTTACATGCTATACAAGCCAGAGTTCTTTAGAGGAACAGAACCAATAGGATTGCGCATGGTGCATGTGTGTGTGTGCATGCGTGCATGCATGTGTGCGTGTGTGTGTCTACATCTTCAGGAAGCCTCTATATTTCCCTCTAATACCTTCAGTTGATTATATGACTGGATAAGACCCATCCATACTATTGAGGGTAATTTCCTTTATGTCAGCTCTATAATTTGTAAATGTTAATCCCATGTGAAAACTACCTTCACGGCAATATCAAGTCTAGTATTTAATCAAATAATTGGTCCCATAGTCTAACAAAGTTAGTATATAAAATTTAACCATCAGGCATATCTTGCTTTTTTTCTCCTTTCACATTAATTTTGAAAATTTTTAAAATTTTCTACCTTATATGCCAATACTCAACATCCCTAAACTTGAATTCATTTCAAGCCCAAATAATTTTCTTTCTTATTTGCCAAGTTGTTACTGTTCACTTCAGCCAGAAATGATAGCAAGGACCTGTGAAATTCTGTAGGAGGATGCACCACGTTTATAGCATGCATTTCATGCTGCCTGAGATTGAATGTATTTGTGTATGGCTTTTATACTCTGTGGGAGTACTGAGATTCTCAAGGACGAGGGCAGTAGCACATATGTCTTTGAAATCAGTTAATACATAATACATACATTGCTCTGCACAAAGGTGCTTAGAATTTTGTTTTGTGAAGTGCACAGTGCTATTGTAATCCATTCTTAACCTCAAAGAATTATAGGAACATTCCACCAGACAATAGGAATATAATGCAGAAGAGTATTTCACAAAGGTGGTAAGTATTCTACCACAGACAACAGAGTTTATTAGATGCATACTCATTTTACTGTAATTTTTCAAACTATAGTTAACATCAAGCCAGTGAATTTCCAGATATTGAAGTTTAAGATAGCATTAAAATAGAGACCTATGTTGGGTTTTTACTGATTATTAAATATGTAATTGAGGACTATTATATAATTATGACAACATTTTGAAGTAGCAGGTAAAGAAATTAGGTTTTGAATCATTAATATTATGCAGTCCTAAAATGGAAATGAGGATGCCTGAAATCATATACTCACTCACTCACTGTCTGGGTAATCTGAAGACATTTTTTTTTGTCTCATCCTCTGTATGCTTCTTTTGCACAGATATCCTATTATCTTCCAACTTCAAAAGCATAATTTGTTACTTATGTCTTTAAATGCATTCAAATCACAACACAGATGGTGCATATGTGAAAGTAATCTCTAGTCTGTAGACTAATCCTAAATAGACTTTGTACATATTAAATGAAATAGGGCCCAAAAATCTGCCAGTGGCAGGCATAGAGAATCCTTTAGCTTGGAACTGAGACAAGTAGATTTATGAACTAATCTTACTTATTTCGACATTCCTATTAAATGAATGTCCCTGATCCCCTTGCCATTCTACTCACATTTCTAATGTGCGCATAGTACCTCAAGGAAAATCATGATCATTTGCAATTATAAATGTCCTGTTATCAATTAATCTGCAGTTCACCAATAACCATCTGATTACCTCTTTCAAAACTGCATTGACATGGCAATTACATTGAGAGTAATCATCATGTAATTGCACATAATTATTTGTACCTTATTAAGTGCTCAGATGATTAAAATATTTCTGGTCAAATAAAAATTATCCATGAGCCTAATTTTGTTCTGAAAAATAAGTAATGTTGTATATTGGCCTTGTTTTCTTTAGATAAGTAAAGTAGAGCCATCTTGCTCACATTGCGGTATTAACTCGAAAAGGATGAACTGATAAGGAAAGGAGAAACTTAGATTTTATTAATACAATTTTTTGCACCTTCAATGAAGTTGCGATAATAAACTTCAACTTTCAGCATGGATGAGTGCTTTTCTTGTTGTAGCTAAAACCAAAAATATTACCCTATTAAGAGTCTACACTATGAATGTCATTGAGGACAATGTGTTTTTCGTGTCCAATGTGACCATTAGTAATTTTACACTGAAGTATTATTTTTCTCATTGTCTTCTTTCATCAAAACCTTTACTATTCACCTCTCATATTCAGTATGTATTTTATTTTTTTAAGGCTATGTGTAATCTTAAAAACCTATCCCAAATTTTTTATTCAGATATTCATTATAGAACAACTGTGAATTCTTGCACTATTTTCAGAAATATTACATGAACTCTGCAGACACACTTATTCTTGTAACCACATTAAAAAAAACAGAAGCATGTAATAGTAAATTTAGTAATATATTTATATAAAATAATTAGCTCAAAGGCAAAAATGTGAGTATTAGTAAAATGCTTTATATTCTTTTGTAATGCCTTAGAAATCTAGTGTACATTTTACTTAAAATACTTGTCCATTTAAATTGTCCACATTTCAAGTGCTTAATAGCCAAGTACTTAGTAGCTCATGAATATTGAATTGGATGATGCAAGTATGTTGATATGTGTATGACAGAAATATGAGAGACCTACTTAACAGTTAGTTCTTCAATTTTATAGGTTTTTTATAAGTTTATATTTTTTAACCTGATAAAAAAAGTGTATCCAGTCTCAAAAGTTCTCAATATTTTTCAAAAAATTAAATTGTTAACTATAAAAATAGGGACTGGACAATACATTTATGAACTGTGTAGTAGGCCATATATGCTAGTTATATTAATATTTATTATATAATTTAATGTTCACAATGCCCTAAAAAGATATATTGTGTATTCATTTTACAGATTAGAAAAATGTGGCTTAGCAAGTTTAACCTTAGCAAGGTCATCTAGTGATTAGATCCTAAAGCAAATAGTTTGTGTCTTGGCATTCTTTGACAACAAAGTTGTCGCATGATTTTCCACGAAGAAACACATATTTTGAATCTACTGTCTCAGTGATGGTTCTAGTGAGAGGTTTAATTTGCTTTATCCATTAAATTAAGTTTCCCAATTCTTGTCTTTGAATTGGATTCCTCTGATAGCCAGTTCTAGTAAATTTAAATATGGCCTGAATTGTCTTCCAGTGGCATTTTACCTGAAAGTTTGTTTTCTATCACGCACACTTGTAGGAAAACCTAGCTTTGGGGATGGCACAGTGACTGACAGCAATGTCTTAGCAACCATCTGATTGTAGTTACCGAGGAAATTTGCCTTGGATTGAAGAATCACTTGCCACTGTGACTGACAAAGTGGTTGACGGAGTCTGTAAGACATTCAAGGTCAAACTCAGAGTGAACTGAGTGTATCACTATGAGTGCTGACAGATGAGTCATGTGTCAAATATTGCCTAACCATCTGGTTACTACTCATGATTAGGTTGAACTCATTGTGTTTAACTTATTATTGAGAAGTGTGTTTGTTTTTAGTTTATCAGTGGATTGTGCTTTATCTGCTAACACAGAATGAGTCTGCCTAAAGTAAACTTGCAGAACTATCACCTATATGACTGCAGTGACTTTCAAAAAATCTTTAATTGGGTCATTATCAGAGCTATGTTCTAAAATATTTTCTCCTTATTTTACAGTGATTTTATGCATATTGAAAAAAATATATTAAGTGCAGGAAATGTCACATGTGAATTAATGTAGACTTTCTTAAGTAGTAATAAAAAAACAGATGACTATCTCCAGGGGCTTTCTAAACCCCTAGATGTCTAAGGATTATTGCCCGTCTTTGTACCTTTGTGCCTTACAGTTTCTCGGGAGTTTTAGTTCACAGTTAGTTGGCTCCAAGTCAGCATGGGGTGGCAGGGCCGCCATTTATGGTGGCTGCAAGCTGCAAGGGACGCTGGCGAGAGAGAGGGAGGAAGCTGAAGACCCGCTTTCCCTTACACTGTATCTCAGCTCCACCCCTGGGTGTGTGCCAATCCCAGCGCTAGACAACAAGCCAATAACAGACCAATAACTCAGCCCTATCAAAATTATATGAGGACTTGGGGGTACATAGTATACCCAATACAGGCAGTGATACAGTGCATGTAATGGGACAAGTGCCTCATGTAAAGCTCTCAAAATTTGTATTCACCAGAATTTGTCAATCATCAGAATTCATTTGAGTTAAACTCCACCAGCAAATACTTAACTTATTTTTTGGGTAAAAGTAAAACCAGAGGGAAGTGAAGTCCATTGTCTTTCATCACTGTGTAGAGTGAGGCTCTGAGTCTCTAGACTACCAACCTAGTGCTATTTACTCCTGTAACTTTGCTGCATTGTAAATGATTAGCTTTAATTAAGATGGTGTTTGACTTAACAATTGGTGTTTAAAAAGCCAGTTTCTTTTTGTCACTGAAGAGTCAGTGACCTTCATTCTCTTTTTAACTACCAGATTGTCCTTCTAATTGGACCATTAAAAACATTTTTTTTCTTATTGATCATAGGTTGGAAGAATAAGGGAGAGCTGGTCAAACATAAATTCCCAGAAAATAGTGCCAATTTAACTTACGTATTTGCTTGTTCAGAATAGAACATTAGATAAGCAAATCGTAAGAGTCATGTTTAAGTGGTAGTCTCTGCATCATTGCTGGCTCTTGTGCAAGGGCAGGTATTTAGAGCCTGTAGTAATTGACCATAACCACAGAGAATCCATTCTAAAAATGAAAGACTCTTAAAAAACAATATTATAGAACCACTAGATTCTAACAAAGTTTAGTTTCATTATTAATTGCCTGATAGTCCACCATCTTAACACTTCAGTTCTGATGGGTTATGGACAAAAATACTGATGTTGGATTTCTCCACAAGTATAAGTAAGTGGTGCTCGTTTCAGGACATAACCAGTGTTAATTGCTGATTAGTGCAGGGAAGCACAGGGGTCAGCCGTGTTTTCCTTTTCTTTACTCAGGCCTGCCTCCCTCCATCTGCATATTCTTTCTCTCTCTTTCCATGTCATTCTCCTCCCTCTCACTTTCTCCCTCACTTTTCCCCTCCCTTTCTCTTTCCCTTACCCTCCCATTCAAAGCAAAGACTACATCAATTCACAGTAATACTAATTGAGAAGATATAACGTTGTTAATTATCTTTAATAATATCTGGAGATATAACATGTTAGATTTTATTTTACCACTGAATAGTAGCTTTCAAGTTATAGCTTTTAATTAAGCAACAGATAAATAATGCCTATTATTATATACATTACTCAATATTCCTTCATAATAATAATAATTCATAATTCCTTCATATAATGCCTATCATCATATAGATTATGAACTACCTAAAATATTTAAATGATGGAATTCCCAATGAAAAAGATAATGAATATGGATCTTATTGTATACATTATAAATTATCCAAGTGTTTGGAATTATGGATCAATCAGCCAAAAAGCTATTGAATATGTAATTCTTCATAGCATTAATAGAACAAAAGATGTCTCCCTGCAATGCAATTATTGGTAATGTGGGACATACTTTTCAAGCAAAACTTTCCATACATTTATTTTTGTCTCCACTGAGAACTGGTATTTTTGAGATAAAGCCACCAACCCAGCATGTGCATTTTCTTTTCCTCCTGAATGATTTTTTTCAACTTAAAATGATTGTTCCTAACAGCAGGTGCTCTCTTCTTTGTTTTGAATTATACTGAACATGCTTTAGTGTGCTCACAGATACTGCAAAATCAATTTTAAAGGAATCTTGGGTTAAGAAGAGCTGTATACATATGGTAGGAAGATAAAAATTTTAGCTCCAATTGATATCTTCTTGATAGAAGACTTCAGTAAATTCAATAACTGGCATGGTATAGTCAATCTCTTAGGAAATTCTTGGCTCTACCTTCAAAATATACTTAGAAACAGGATGCAGTTTTAGCATCTGACTGGCTCTATCATTATAAGCAAAATAAAATCTTTAATACATGTTAATCATACAAATATGTGAAAGCCATGATTTTTACATTTCTTTTTTTAAAATCAATTATATTTGAACAGTTGGAAGTCCTACACTGAGACACATCCAGTGTACTCAATTGACAGAGCCAAGGAAACTTTTATCACCAGAGGACTGTACTTCACAGGACCTGTAAATCTACATATATTTTTCTTGGCTCCTCAGGGTGAATTTGAAAGAATTGTGTATTGCGTTTCTGATTTCAAGTTTCTTCTGTATTCTTTTCTTGACTATTTTGTTTTGATATGAAAAATAATCCCCCATTATTGACAAGAATGAATGGAAATTTGACTTTATAATCTGATTTGAGGTGATTTCTATAAGTAGATTAGTGAAGAGCTGTTCTCGGTTAGATTAGAGACAATAGGGAATGTGGTTATTATTCTTTATTGATTTATTTACTTGTCCATTTTGACCTCAAATAATTTCAGAAGTTACACCTACTGGGAAGATCTACTCTGTGATATCTGGACTGTGCATAATTAGAAACAGTGTCTATCTAGCAAAAGCCTTGCCTGGAGTGTCATGTTTGAGAATGAGGCTCACTTAACCCATTCGCACAAGAAAGATTCCATAAACCTTTATGCCAAATGCAGCAGAGTCAGAAGACGGGACTCTCCCATTGGAGGAAACCAATATGTTTAGAAAATAAATCTTTCTTGATAAGAAAAACAGTAACTGTCTTCTTTAAAGAACACACTACTGAAATATATTTTATCCACATGGACTGAAAACTTCCATAAAAATATACTTCTCTTCTGGGAAGAGATAGCTAAGGACATTCAAGGACAGTAGAAATGACAGCAAGCTATGGTGTCTCACACCCTAGATGCCTGTTGTCAGGCTAACTGGGGACTCAGGCAAATTGGGAAGTATGGAAAGAGAATAGCTTAGCCACAGCTGACTTCTTCAGTGTTTCTAGGTTATGTGCGCCTGTATGAAATGCCTGGTTGTTATGATCTGAATGTTTGTATCCCTTCCAAAATTCAAGATGAAGCTAATGTAGTAATTTTAAGAGATGGGTCCTCTAAGAGGTGATTAGTCATGAAAACTCAGCCCTTGAAAATGGATTAGTGCCATGTAACAAGGCTTACGGGAGCCAGTTCTCAGCTTCTGTCCCTTCCTCCACATGATGACACAACATTCATTCCATCTGGAGGATGCAATAACAAAACACCACGTCGGAAGCCGAAAACAGGCCTTATCAGACATCAAACCTGTGGCTGGTGACTTGATCTTAGATAGCTGAGCTTCCAGAATTGTGGTAAATTTTTATGTAAATACTAAAGGTTGAATTTGGAAAATAACAAGGCCCATAGAAGCCTATAGAGATATAAAAGGCTCAACATGCGTATTGAAACCTGCTGGGGGAGGTGGTGGTAACACCTAGTCTGTGTTAATTTGCTATAAGAGCACAGGAAGACTAAGACGTTGTTCCTGCTTAAACAATGCAAGTCCTCAGAATGTTTATGAAAACTACACAGTTGGCACTGTAACTCTTTTTTTGCATAAAGAAAGAAGGAGGTCTATAGTTGCAGGATTTTTCAGACACGAGCTCTGCCTGAACTTAATTCCTAATTGTGTTGGTTGAGGTGTTGTCCTTGGTGTCAAAAGAAAATTTTGATTTGAATACAGCCTGAGCTCTACTTGGAGGCTGACAGTGACATGGCATTACGTAGGGGAGCATGCTGACTTCTCCCTTTTTGCCTTGGATGAATCCACTGAGACAAATAATTTATGCTTTCTTTGAACTTAGTTTAAGAGAATACTGTTACATGTGGGGAAGAAAATATGGGATATTGGTCATCAGAGTCTGCTCCTGTTGTCCTGTGACCTTTGCAGGGTGACTGCTTTCCTCTGGTGTGCAAGGTCCCCAACTCTATCCAGCTTCTGGTTTCTGTAGTGACCGAGGGCTAGTAGAGTGCCTGTTTCTTCTCTACAGTATAAATTAGTATGCTTGATCTTTTTTGGGGTCTGAAACATAGGAGATCTATGCTTCTGCTATCCCATGGTGCTTGGCATACCTTTTATAACTCAGGCAGATGCTGTGTACTTGTCAAGCATGCTGTGGGGGTGGGGTTGTGATCTTTTTGCAAGCAGTTTCAGCCTGTGGATATTTCAGTGGCACAATTGTGAACTTGAATCTGAGGCTGTATCTCTGCTCTGAATTCCATATCCTCTCTCCCCTCTCCTCTTAAATAATGATAAAATAGAAAGGGTCCTTTTAGAAAAAATACAGAAAGAGAAGGAGATGTGCCACATGAAACAGGAAAAGGCATCAATAAAATGTTCCACAAAATTGAGCTGGAGCCCAGCCATAGTCATAACACTTCCTCAGAAAATGAGGAAAATTCCTTTTTTTCACAACACGCCACTTCCTTGGGAACTGTTGTGAACATGAGTAGTCCAGAGTTCCAGGCTATACCAGCTATGGGCTGGTTGTAAAGCAGCTTGCGAGGATTAAATTGCAGGATAAATTTATAGGAACTCCAACCATGTATCCTAGCAACTTTCACTACTCTGGTTGAGCCTTTTTCAGTAGCCTTCTCTGGGCCTTATTATTTTCCAAATTCAATGTATATATATATAATAGTAAGTCCAAAATTTGAGTTATCAACTTTCACAGATATGAACAGACCTCACTTTTGGGTTTTTTTAATGCTTTACGTTGTATATTTGTGTCAAAGATGTACAAGACTTACTTTGTTGGACTTAGGAATGAATGTGACTTATGAATGTTCTCCCAAAATGGAATTTGCTTGCATATTTAAGTTGCAAGTTCCTTGTGTTCTCCGCAGTGATCTATCTCTATTCTATGCAAAATGCCTCTTCCGTTAGCTTCCATTACTGGAATTATACCCACTGTTTAGGAACCTTCGCAATTTAGCACCAATTCTCTAAGTTTCTCCTTTCCTGGGCACCTACTACTACTTATGGATTTCAAGGATATTCTATGTAATCTGGGCTCATCCTGTTTATATATTAAAGAGTAATGATGACCTTATAGTTACAAACATTGTCAATTCCTTTTGTTCCTTTTTGATTTGGTAATTTGAATTGATATGTGCATAATTACAAAAGAAGTAGCAGAAAAGACATCTGAAGTAGTACCTGAATTACTCAATGTTTACTCTTTATTGAGTTTCAGATTCATACCAGGATTATGATTTATGCATCAATTCATTTCATTTCTGGTCATCCTCAAAATAATCCTGTGAAGCAAAAGTTGTTGCTTTGTTCATTTTATAAATGAGAACATGGTGGCAAAGAGGTTTTGTCAGTGTCTCAACTTAATCTTTCTCCTCAATATTCAAATCTCAAAGTGAATTCAGGATTTTCTGGTGTAAGCAGCCTTTTCTTTTGACTCTACTGAAAGAGTTGCCAGTCTTTTGAGAGAGTGGAAGTTGATTAGTTGCTAGGTGCATTATTTCACCTTGGTACTGAGGATTAAACCCTTTGTACTTTCCCAAGCTATTATCTATCAGTTTGAGACAGGGTCTTCCAAAGTTATTAAATTGTCCATCTTGGACTTAAACTTGCAGTTTTCATATTTTAGTTTCCCAGAGTTTGGGAATACAGGCGTGCACCACCATGCCCAGCTGGCACATACTTTTAAAAACAGATTATTTTCAGTAATGTGTGGATTTTCTTGAGGACAACATCGTGGGAGACATTTTAGTTTTACCAAATGGGATTTTTGGTTAGTAAAAAATTCACACTGATCCATAAATCTGTAATACTGTCATACAAGAAAGAAGATATGTTTGTTTTTCTAATGGCTCTCTTTGTAGTTAAGGAAAGTTGTGGGCTTTTCATGTTATCTTGGTTGCTCTCAATTTTATTATTATTTGGAGTATATATCATATTACATGACAAAATAGTATTTTCAAATGACAAATTGTAATCTTTGAATAGAATTGCATATGGGCTATGAACTGATGTCACTTCACAAGTTTGTATCATGTTATTTTTAAGTCACTATGTGCATATTATAAAAGTATTTATATCATTGTGATTTTTAGTAACTATGGTAGTTTTTCTCATGGTTGTGAAGTCATTCTGCACCATATCAGAACTAGAAATACTTCTTCCCATTAAATTGCCCCCCCACTTTTATTTTCAAGTATCCTTATTTGTAAATAACTTTAAATCCTCAAATTGGCATACACTCAGTCAAGAAGAAAAAATAGAGTACAAAGAAATAAATGTCCTACCCCCTCTACCCGCCATCCCCCACAGTCATCAGGGACTTGCATGCAATATACTTGAAACTTAATTTGTTTCATTTTGAGCTTCATTTTCAAAGCTATTTCTTTTCCAGCCTTCTCATTACTCTTTATGTGAAAACCAACTCTTATCATTTTAGTCATTATTGTCACAGATTCCAAGTTGTTAAATTATGCTGATCACAGAAGATACCAGCTTTATGTTCTCATCTCGTTCAGGGGCTGCTGCAGTATCCCAGTGGAGGGCTACGCTGGCGACATCTAGCACAGATGACAGGTTTTGCTCTTAGTAAACTGGCAAAGAAATGGCTAAAAAGTTGAATCATTGTTTCACCTGAACCTTGAAGGAGTGTCTCTGGATCAGGTAGCCAATGGCCAAAAGATGTCGCAGTATCTGTAGCTAACTTGTAGGCAGTATAATTAACTCATTCTCTAGCTGGTAGTTCTCCTGAACTTGGCATTCTTAATCCAGATTTCCTGAAGGCCAAAACATGGTCAGGCATGGATTGGTGATTATATATATATATATATATATATATATATATATATATATATTAACCTATGCTTTCTTCAGGACACAACTCTAGCTAATGTCCTAAATGCAACTCATAAGGCTCCAAGCTCTACTTCTTGCTTCCCCACTATTTCATTCTGGTGTTTCTCATACATGCTTCTAAAATATTGTGTGTGTAACTTTCCAGAGACTGAGTTTTTCCATTGTAGATTCCCACCTTACAGTCTACCATCGTCCTTGTTGTAGTTCTATTATAAATGTTTTTATGAATGAGTTGCTTTGTAATTATTGTGTTGTAATGATATAATGGAAAGAACCATCTGGTTCCATTTCTGGTTCTGACCTTGTGAATTTTAAGTCATTATGTAATATTTTTATTTAATATGCATTAATTCAATGCCTTCTGTGTGCTAGACTTTTCCATCTGCTAGTGGCTAGCAAAAGATAACGTAAGACATCCGTGGAGTTTGCATTTTATGATGATAAATAACATAGTATTATGTAATCAAGACAAATATTCAGAATATTCACTTGGTTTAGCTAAGATCTGAAAGAAATGGCCATGAGGGTCAGTGAGAGGACAATCCTGGCAGAAAGAACAGTTTATACAGACTTTAGCTTGGCAGTAAGCTCATTCAATGGACAATATTATAAGATTGTGGTGGTCATTTTGATCAGTGTATTGAGTGAGGATCACACTAGAGAAATAAGTAAGATGAGTGATTTGGATTTTATTCTTAATGCATTGGGACAGTATTGGAGGCTTTAAATCACTTACTATTATGGTTTGATTTGCTTTTGAATACTATTTGGACAGCATGTGGAGAATAGATTTAAGAGAACAAAGGATCTAAGAATCCTACACAGGGAAGTTATTGCACTAGCCCAACCAACAGACAGTGTGTTGGTCTAAGTGGTGGTAGTAGACATAGAGATGAACAGTAGATAGATATTGGGATATGTTTCAGACGTTAGTGAAAACTTTCTGAAGGTATTAAAAGTTAAATTAGGAAAGACACTAATGTCTTGGTAAACTTGGATATTCCCTTAGGTGTGTGTAAGTGAAATGCCCTTGAAAAAAATCAGGATTATAGATACATCAGTAGTTCCTAAGTGAGACTTTGCTACTTCGTGACTTCCTTGGCCAGAAAGAAATACCTAGAGGCATCTTAATCATTGCAAATGTGTGTATCATGTGTGTGCTGTTGCCAGCTTCTAGGGTAGAGACCAGGGATACTGCCGAACATCCTGCAATGCACTGGAAAGTGTTCTTACCAAGGAATTATCTGGCTTCAAATGTCTGTAGTGCCAAACTTGAGAAATCTGGAACCACTTTACAGATTGGTTGTGAGGTCCAGCTGAATTTATGTATTGTAAATCAGGATGAAAATTTTAAAGGAATTGGCGCCTTGATTTCATAATGTCTGTTGTGGTAAAGAGAATAATTCCTGCAGTTAAGCAATCAGAGAAAATTCAACTTTTCTAATCCTGAATAAATTTTGAGTGTGATACTTTGGGCAGTAGCCCTTTATGCTTCAGTGGAGAAGCAGAGAAGAATTAAAACATTTTGCTTTAAGATTTCTTTTGACTCCTCTACAGCCATAATTTTAAGCTGTGTTGCAGAGAGACTGATCATAAAATTCAAGATAAAAGAGTTTTCAAGTAAACTGTTATTTTTAAGAGAAAGTAGTGGGTGGAAGAACATGAGACTTTAGGGGATCGTGCCACCTATTTTTCCTCAGAAATGCCAAGGGAACTAATTAAAGAAACTGGAGAGCGGACAGAGACACGAAGTAAGTAGCCAGTTCTCCACGCCTTTCATCCCCAACACTGAACACCCACCCCACACTGTACTCTACTCTGAGCTCTTGTTGATAGCTTCCCACAGGATAAGGCATCTGCCCTCCGGAAAATAATACCTCAAAATGAGAGGAGTAAGCACACTTTGCCTGTAAAGAATACTGCCTACACCAAAAAAAGAGGTTTTAAAGAATCTGCCTCAATGAGCCCTTAATTGGGTACAAGATAATATTGCTAGAAGTTTAAAATATTTAGCCAGCAGTAAATATTCAAGGCAGTCATTTGATGTAATCAATGGCTAGGTGAACGCATACATTAGCTGTGCCAGAGAGAGAATCACTTAATCAACAGTCCAAATAAACAAGAGAAGAATTCAAAATGCAGAACTGAAAACACAGAGAATTAGTAAAGGTGATAATTATACCTCGGTGCTTTCTTCCTCCAGTCATTGACTATTTAAACACTTGTCAAAGTATTGCTAAAAATAACAAGTCTTCGAAAGATTCATTTCTTTTCAGAGGAGCTGCTTTCTTAGAGTGTATGATTGATGGCCAGGTCCAACAGACATGTAGAAGTTCCTAGAATGAAGTGGTGGGAGGTGACTTTAGAATATAAAGCCCTGAAAATTCTTCTGCAGCATGTGCTGCTGGTGAAAAAGGCTTTTTTGTTCAGCCCTTAACACTTAAAAGTTCCAGACTTTTCTGTCTGCTCCCAGCATTATATAGCACATAGACAGCGAGCCACACTTATAGCATGTGAAAATTGACATACTATATGATTGGGTTCACTTAAAAAAACTTCTTAATTTTCCTCTCCAAATTTTTCTTTACCTCTTTTGTACCCACCTGTATAAAAATAAAATGTACTAACATGGTTTATACCTTTCAGTGGAGACTATTTTTAGCATCTGCATCTAGGAGAACAAAACTCCTAAGTCACCTCATAGTCTCTTGTTAGAAAAAAAAACTTTCCTATAGAATTTTTTTTTCTTTTATGTTCCACAAAGATCATGTGTTTCTCTTTCTGGCTTTAGTAACTATTAAACAATTCTTCATTGCAAAAGATGCATACAGAGCCAGAAACATTTTCTGGTTGAAGAGAAAGTGTGGAGTTTTCAAACTCCTTTAAGTTCTTAGTGCAGTGGCAGAGTTCTCAGCTTACTGTGTAGCTGTATGTGCTTTATGTGAGAAAATCATGGGGACGAGAGAAGTATTTATTCGAATTTCAGTTTTAATACTAATTACCTGTGTGACCTTGGGACAGTCATTTATCTTGAGTTTCAGTTTTGATTCAGGAATATTAAAATGGAAAAGTTCAATGTTAAGTGAATCTGAAACTTTATGAGAGTATTAGAATCCTACCCAGGAGTTAATTATGGAGGCTAAGTGTTTCTAATGTCTCAATGTGATGGATTCTCTTATACCCTGTCTACTACTATTTATGTATTACTGGTAACTCATTTCCTTCAATTTGCAGATTATAGAAATTTAAGGCTCAAGTACACTTAGTAATTTACTCAAGTAATTTACACAATGTAGATAATGCTAGATAATGTTGGAGCTTGTTCTTTAGATAGAGACTAATGACCATAAAACTGCTCATTTCCTGTTTTCTTAAATATTTATTTAACAAAATGGCCTTATATTTTGCAGTAATAATCATCATTTAATATTCAAATGCATATACATAGATATTCCTCTATGTCTAACTTGCCTTTGACATAATTGACTGGAAATTAGAGAGGCTATTTACTATTCAATCATAGACAAGGGACTTATTGTATGAAAGGCTCAGTTCAGCCCCTGCCCTTTCAGAAGTCATTATGAGCATCTTAGCTGTAACTGGTTAGAGGACATCGAAATGGTTCACATAAAAATACAACGTTATTATACTTTAATTTTTTGTAAAACTTTATAATACTTATTTTAAAGCTTTGAAGTGAATTTGAATGCCTTTTATTTTATATAAATGATTCAATTATGTCGCAGTTTAATGCTTCTTCAGCTTGAACTCAGGGGGACAGCTCACTTGTGCTTTCCTTGTATTTAATCTTTTCCAATGTATACAATGGAAGAATATGGGCTATGATTAGAAAAGAACTCTGGTTCTTACCTTCTAAAGATAAAATGTGTTCCTAATGACCATTTCATTGTTTCTTTGTGTGCATGATATGGCTAGTTGTTACACTTACATGGTGACAAATGGGGTATTATTTATGGTGCTATGATACCCACGCATGGAATAATATCTGTATTTAGTTTATCCCAAATATCTCTTCTATCATATTTCTGAGAGTAATGAATGAATCGAAAAACAAAACAAAGAGAATAAATCAATGTAGAGGACTTTATGTGTACCTCGGGCTTTAAACCATGTAGAATGGCAGTGTAATACTTTGTCCCGAAGGAAGGCTGATTAGTCTGCTCTAGGGCTAGTGTGGCTGACTTAGATGTGGTCCTGGGGAGGGCTATCCCTCCACTGGAGTAAGGCAGTCAGCAGCCAAGTCAGCTCTCAGCCTATCACACTGACAGAGAGAAAAGAGCGAAAGTCAGCCTTAGTGAGGTGCACTGACCTCTTGGGCCTTGTAATTGTCCAAATGAGATAATAACACTAAATTTGATAGAAGTGAATACAATATTGAGTTCAACCCTTTGTACAAGATGAGAAAATTGACATGTAAGTTCAGATCCCAAGCCCCAAAACTGCTTATTCCACATGCATCCATGCATATAGATATATCATATACATATGGAGAGAGAGGTATGAACACATGTATGGTAAATCTGTATATTCAAAAGTTCATCATGTAAATATCAAACAATTACAATTTTATATTGTTGCACTTCATGTTCAGTATATTTTATAAATTGTATTTGAGATTTTCTGTTCATTCTTTGTGATATTACATAAGAAACACTTTTAAATACTTGGAAATACACAGAGGCAGATAAACTTTCATGATCTTTGATGTAGGTTTAATAAAATTCATATTTCTTGTTATATTCATTACTTAGCAAAAATTGCATGAACCTTTTTAATTATTCCTAAACTTCTGATGTCTTCAAATTTTAACAGTTAATTCTTTTTATTTAACTATGGATACTTACTAAAATTATGTGAACTGCACAGAAAATAATATAAGCTTCTCTTTTGATCCTATAAATAGTTAAGTGAATGTTTCTTTTGAATTTGTAGATTTTTTTTCACAGATTTTTTCTTGGAGATTTGCACTTTTGCATATCTAGTTTGTGTGTGTGTGTGTGTGTGTTAAACAAACTAGAAGTTCTAGATCGTTTTTAAAAGGCACATAGGATTTAAAATTCATAAACACAGTCTCTTAGCAAATAATATTGCACAAAAGAGATAGTTGCTATTAAACTATTTTTTCTCTTTTTAAAGCCAGGGCACAAGAGACAAAGTTTCTTGTGTTATTGTTGTTTTTTTCTTTTGGTACTAGAAATCAAACCCAGAACCTCACACTTTCCAGGCAGATGCTATGCTGCTGACCTATATCCTTGGCCCTCATGTGTTCATTTTTGCTCCAGAATTTTCAACAGCATCTTGCAGGATAATATTAACTTGGTCAGAAAGTTATCAACCCGTTAGTTCTTGAAGAACCACTTGGAATTTGAAATAGTAACTTTCCAACTTGATAACTGAAAAACGTTTTACAATGGGATTTTTGGTCCTTTAAAAATATAAATATCTCATAGCCAATATTAGATAGACCTGCAAAATATACTTTGAAGCACACTGAATTTCTTATTTCATTTGTATTTAAATATCTATCTATACATAGTAAAATGGTTTAGGTTGTGATTCATTTAATAAACTATTTTCTTTTTCTTTATTTTTTATGTCTTGCTATCTTTTAAATAGCTGCTCATGCCATCAGATTTAATATAATCAGACAAAACAAAAGAGAAGAAAACCCAACCCAATAAAACAATGAATGATATGGTTTCCCAGGGGGTTTCGCTTCCTGGTGAGGCCTGGTTCTCTCCCTCCACAGTCCGCGAATGGCGCCGACCCAGAGAGAGGCTTGGGTGTGGCCGTCCCCACTCCAGCAGTAACCTGTGCGTGGCGCTGGTTGCCAGGCAGGGATCACCTCCTGGAATATTTTCTTTTTAAATCATAAGGTATTTTTTTCTTTTTGATGAGAACAGGTCAGATAAAATTGAATTGCCTTTAGCTGGACTTGTCTTGCTTCTGTTCATGAATTGCTGTTTTTAAAAGAGCTTTTTAAAGCTTATTTACCATACTTATCAATACCTGAATTGTTTCTCTGCTATGCTTACATTGTTTTTGATTATAAAAGTTATGTGTAGTTTCTAAACATCACTATTATTTTTTCTCCTAAGGAAAGAACAGTATGAAAATACAGAAAAATATCACTGATTTAAGTAAAAATCCCCAACTTAATCTTGCTTTTTTTTTTTTTTTTTTTTTTTTTTTTTTTTTTTTTTTTTTTTTTTTTTTTTTTTTTTTTTTTTTTTTTTTTTTTTTTTTTTTTTTTTTTTGCCATTTTAGGAGCCCAGTTTTTTATTTGTTTTTCTTTTTCTTTTTCTTTTTCTTTTCTTTTCTTTTTCTTTTTTCTTTTCCAACTTGAGCCTCTAACAGCAACTTGAACTTCTGCAGACTTCAGGATTTCCGTATCCCTGGGACCATTTAGGTATCACACGCAGGATGTTCAGTTGGATCCCCTCAGTGGGCAGGGATTACGCATCATTTTCAGAGAATAGCCCTGCAAGAGACACACCTTAGTCATTCTCTAATGAATGAGGTGTGTGCTGATTAATGCTGCTAAAATCTACTCCCTCAATTCTTCTGGCTTAATGCCCAATAAGAATATCAGACACCTGAATGAAAAAGTAGTATCTGTCTCAGCAAAGTGACGTGTATAACATTCTCAGAAAACCTGCTGTTTTGTTGCTTTCAGAAGCATGCCATTATTAAATAAACTTCTGAAATGAGTGGGTACGGTGGTAAATCCCACACAAATCATCAGAGAATTACTTAATCTGCAGTTCTAAGAAATGAAAGCATCATTTTGAGGAAATACAAAACAATTGAATGCATTTCATTACTTTGCATTTAAAGTAGAAAGGTGATGAATATTCAGACTTCCAATTCTGTTTCTTAGTAGGAAGTTATTTTTACTTCTAGATTAGAACATGTTGCCTTTTTCTGTTTCGTAGTTAAAAACTCCTATGATGCTCTTTTCCCTTCCATGCATCCTCACCACTTCTACTTTTCCCCCAACATATTACTAAAACAGAATTATTTCAAAGTAAAATGAGAAAAAAGAGAAGTAATATCTACCTTCTTCTTCTTTTTCAGACAATGGGGAAAGATCAAAGTTAGGGTCAGAGCTAATATTGTCAACTTATAAAAGAGACTACTCATCATCTCTAACTTTCTTTGACGGTATCTACAAAATCTTCTGCATCTAAGGATGATTTCACTGTCAATATGCAATCAGGCAGGTCAATGTTCATTTCATTTGTGAAGATAAGCACATCAAGCAAATTTCATTATAAAACCTAAAAATCAATATACATTTGTTTCAGTGTTCTCTAAATGATAAACGTGAACACTCCTTTACCCTGAAATAACATTTTTAAGAATTGGACTTTTACTAAAAGAAGAAGACATATTTGGTTTGTCTTCAGAAAATATTTGTGTCTGGCACTAGGACAGTGATATCAGGAATGGCTTTTGAAGTCTGTTTTGGAGGCTCTGTCTTGCAGTTCAGTGTCTCTGCCTTACTCGTCCATTTACCCCTTGCTTCCCAGGAGCATTGATAAAACATTCAAGGACCTCAGATTTCACTTTTTCTCACTGAGATGCTTCACCAAATTTCAACTATTGGTTATTTACGTACCGGAGCTAAATTCTAGTTACCATTCAGTAGTCACTGTACGGCATGCTGATGTGTGTTATTTTCTCGAAAACAAAAAAAGCTGAAATATTATCTACACCTTTACCTTCCAAAGGGTTTCTTCACTGAGAAGGAGCAACCAGCAGTAATTTATAAACTCAGATTGCCAAGGTCTCAAATTTAGCTGATGCAGTGTGCAGCGTAAGGATTTCTGCTGCCAACAGACCAAATGCTCTCCAGGTTGCCATCAGCTTTCCCTACTGCCAGTCACCAAAAGTCAGTTTTCCCCCTGAAAAGCAAGTTTTGTTTTTGTGTAATTAACTACTACATTGGTGAAATGAGATAGAGCTGTTCTCATAGGGAGTGATTTCCCTGGGAGCATAAAGTAACAGAGTGACTAAATGAATGTGTTGAGGATGTTTCTGTTGTTATTTTCTTATACTGTACTCAGCTAAAATAATAGAAGTGGAGATGGGTTTAGCAACAGACCACATGGATGGATGTGAGAAAGCAAAGCAGCTTTAGCAGGATAAGCTGATTGGTGTGCTGCAGTCCTGGTTATGTTCAGAAACAAGGTTGAAAAATGCTTGATGGGTGTTTTTCATACTATGATTGATTACATTATGCCATCTAATGGAGTATGACATTTATTCCATCATAATTTCATAGTCATAAATTCTGCACTCTTTCCACCTGGATTTAACCTAAAAGGTCTCCATGTTTTGGAGGGAGGACTGATAGTTTAAATGTGTATTTGCTCCAGGTTTGCTCCTAGAAGTAAGGCGAGTAATGTGGTTTCGATTCATTGGCTCCTGAGTTTGGAAATCTGGTTCAGTGTAGTTTAAACAAATGCAAGTACAAAAACTTCAGTTAAAGTCTGAGGTATGTGTATTCTCAAACTACATTCTCAAACAGCCAGCACTTCAGATGAGTTGGTATTCATCAATTTGGGGAACTAAGGAATTGGTTAGAATGACCAGACTTAAATGTGCCTTGTGTTAGTCATCTAGGGTCAGACCTTAACCAGATTTCTCTGAATTAATATTGAGTATTTATAAAAACAAAAAAGTGATTTTTTTTCTTGAATGAGGTAGTGTCTGTACTTCTCTTTTTCTTTTTGAAAATGAGTGGCAGTAACAAAACAGTTTTTCTAATGGAAGTAGAAAATTATGCATGACTGAGTTTTGACATACTGACTTGACATAACAGTATAAATCATTTAAAAGTGGAATTTGAGAAAATACAAAAAATTCACAATGTCAGGGGAGGAAAAAAAGAAAACCGTAGGGGCCATGAGAAGAATCAGCTATACTGAAGTACAAGTCATCAAGCTATTAGGTGAAGTAAAATACCTGTGAGGAAGGTTTTAGTCCATTTCCAAGTGAGTGCATAAAAATAAATATATTTCAGTGTAATCTTTAGTACTTTTAAATGTAATCTCATATTCTTACTTAGCAGCAATTCAAAATATTGTCACTTGAAAAGAAGAAGTTCTGCAAAAAGGAAAATATTCTTTTAGCATTTAAATTTCAAAAAATATAATTATAACCATTTCAAACATTTATAACACACAAAAGATAATATCAATCAAGATCCATGTATTCACATCCTCTTTTGAGAAGTATTGGCATTTTGCTGTTCCTTCTAAGTGCATTTTAATTACAGATACAATTGAATTCTTGAAACTAAAAACAAATGAAGTCCTTCTGATTTCAGTTTCCTTCTTCTTGCACATAAGAGATATAAAATGTCTCACAATGTTCCTTTCCCATTTATGGGTTTAAAATTTTACAAATTTATTTATCCCTCCAATGTGGTATTATTTGGTAGTGGCAAAATTTATATAAATGGCATGATACAATGGATTCACTCACTTCTTGCTTTCTTTTCCCCGTATCTCATGTGATTAACATGAAATGTAAATGAAGTATACTCATCTACTGTCTGACTGGAACATGGTATTGTTATCAGTTTTTGTATTACTGGGCATTTAAATTTCATGTGAGGAACTTCAGTAATAAATTTCCTGGTACCCACGACCTTCTGATGTAAATGTTACTGTAGGGGGTATTGAATTATTGGGTTGTAGAATATGGGTATCAACCTTCCTATGTGTTACCGATTTTTTTCTGAGATAGTTGTTCTAATTGACATTTTTCAACTATGCTGAAAAGTTCCTTTAAGTTGCCATTAGGTGAAGTGATGTCTTGCCTGGCCCCAAACTGTGTATCCTTCCTTAAGCTGTAATTTCAGAGTTGGAACTGTCTTTCAGTCACTGTCTCACTGACTTCTCTTGGCCAGATCTTGCCCTTTTGTGTAAGGTATAAGGGAGGCTCAGCTCACTTCTCGTTAGCTCCCAGGTTGCCCATCTGACCCTTATTTTGTAACTCAGTTCATATTAATTAGATATCTATTTGATATTGAGGATGCTTGCACCCAATGTTCTGCACAAGTTAGTAGGTCTTTCTGCTTTCTGAGCCTATTCCCTTAGGATTTTTCCCCCCTTAGGATCTTTCATTAAATGTAAGATAAGACTTTATGGCTGACTTCTTCAAGTTTCTCTTCCAAAGATTGGAACTTAGGCAGTGACATTCCATCTGGTTCCTAGGACTTTGATTGATGCTGCTGAAACTTTCTGAGGCAAGGGTCTTCATCCCTATGTGTCACTGAACTTCTCTTATTCTGGACTGTCTGTGTTGTGAGAAATTTGCTCTTCGCTTGTTAACATACTTGCAGGAAGTGCGCCTTCTGACTGGGCTGTCTCTCATCACCTTTCTGACCTTGAGGGCTGGACTAGTTCCAGAGCAAGTTAATCTTGTCCCACTGTGGACTGTGCCATTGATGCCATTTAAGAAAAAGATTTATTGCTGTCACCTCTGGAAGTGATTTTATGCTGTTCAGACCAATCGTCTGTAAAACCCTTGTTAATTTTTAAGAACTATTTTGCCTCCTTGAAACCACTATTAACTATTTTCATCACTCCAAAATATACATAAGACAGAGTACATTGAAATTTAATAAATGTTTGAGTGCCTACTATATGCTGGAAGTAGAAATAGAACGGTAAATATATCAAATGTGGATTTACCATTTATGGATGTTAAATTTCATCAGACAAAGACAGATAACAGATAAATAACTAAATGCGAAAAATTAGAAGACCAGTTTCTGACAAAAAAGTGACTTTAACTTGGGTTCACAGGGTGACCAAATAAGGCACATGAAGATCAAGAAGGGGAGCACTGTTGGGAGAGGAAGGCAAGTGCATGTGAAGACTATGTGCAGCTCGGTACAGGTTAATATGTGGCTACAGTTAATATAGTATTGTATAGAGCAGTCAAAGGGAGTTTTAAAAAATACAGCATTAAAATGAACAGTGCAGTTTTATGATATAGCCAGTTTCAGATAAATTGAAGTTTATAACTGTACATTTTATAATTCAATTATATGGAGGGCTGGGAGTTTGGCTCAGTGGCTTAAGCACCTGCCCTGGCAGGTGCGAGGTTGTGAGTTCAATCCCCGGTGCCGCAAAAATAATAATAATAATAATAAATTAATTAATTAATTAAAAATTCAATTATATGGTATTTTTCTTTTTTTTATAAAACTAGGATTAGATACATATATGTACACATATACGTGTGTGCTATTTTATAAATTTCTTTTAAAAAGTAAGTCTAATACTTTTTTTCTGATACATGGCCAAATCTGAGCATGTACAAATTTACAAATTGATAAAGTAACTTAAATATTTGTTGGTATGTGACTGTAAATATTCTGTCTCCAACTGTTTGTATGTTATGTGTTATTCTGACATATACTGCCAGTAATAAGCCAAGGAGATCCTTTCCTTTTACATAAAGGCAGAATAAATGTTTATATGTAAAAAAAGATTTGTCTCATCCTACCATTCTATTTCCCTAAATTTTTCTCTTGAATGAGGTCTTTTCCATTTCTCATCATGATGGGAGTGGTTGACAGATTGTTCCATAGCAATTTCAACTTTGCTTATCAGTGAGGAAAAGATATGTCATTCCTCTTTCCATATTTAGGAATTGTAGGAAGCTGTTGTATGACATTTGTGAAGTGAGAAGCTTCTGTTAAAGGGAGTACTAAAGTTGAAGGTGTGAAATATTTAAAGTAATGATAAATGTTGGGCTCAGCCTTCCTAGGATTACAAAGGACTAGCAGATATTACTAAGTTAATAATTCTCAGTATATTTCTATGAAGCAGATTTTATCTTCATAAGATAAAATAGTGAGCTGGCTTGGTTCTAATCCTCATTTATCTTGATGTTAATGGTAATTTAGAGGTAGAGATTTGTCAATTTGAATTTTAACTAATATGTTATTTAGAACAATTGTCCCTCCATGTTGGTATAATTTAACAGTCTCCTTAGGCCTGTAAAAAACATCTGTGTCTTATATAATAGTTGTGGACTTTTGCATCCTTGTGATATAGAAAATGTCTACAGCTATATGTGAACTGGTCATGTATTTCAATGAGTCGAAAAAATTTTTTTAATTTAAGATTTATCTATTTGTATACCTTTCACTGTGTACAAGGAAGGTTATTTCGCTCAGTTTTGTCCAAGTCTGCTATTTGGATGATGTTGGATCTTCCTGGTCATTGTATTCTTTTCTTGTTTGTTAGATGTCCTCAGATTTTCCCCTGAAGTGGATACTACACATGCACTCTGGAGGTTTGTTTTTAACTCTCTTTACTTTTTAAAGCACATTCTCTGGGAAGAGTCTTTAATTTAGGTTTATATCAACATTAAAAGATAATAAAATAGTAGATTTGCTTGTGCTTTAATTATAGCCAGGTAATTTGTAACCACTTGGGTTATTTACTTAGAACTCATTAGCATTATTCATATCTCAGCCTGATTTAAGCATTTTCTTTATAGTTGTTTTGAGCTTTATTTTACGCTATCAAATGTTTCCCAATTAGAGTTGGCATTTTTCAGAAATATGGACCTCAAAGTTAATAGAATTTGCTTGACCAAATTCACACATGGTTGTATTTATTTTCCACCAATCAATTTTCTTCTTGGATCTAATTCGTACCAGATTCTTCTCCCACTTCTTCATCAGCCAGGAAAATACTGTTTTTCTTCAATGCCCAAAATACAAGTGTAAATGAATTAATCAGTATTTCACAACTCACTATTGAACAAATGTAACAACTCATTTCTTCTGTGCCATAAGTTATGTTTCCTCCATCATGACTCTCTTCCTCTTTTCCAGTGTTCCTTTACCCCCACTGAGTCCTATCCCAGTGTTACTACAGAGCTCAGATCACACCTTCCTGGATTTTCCCAGATCTTACCATTTGGAATTACATTCTTCCTCACATAACCACACATTATACTATGAAAACTTATCACTATCTGCTTTGTGTTATATATATATAGAGAGAGAGTTAAAATATTTTTATTTTTCAATATGATAGCAACCGATAAAAGACACATTTTGTTACATTTTGTAACCCCTAGGGCACCTACCTTATCCACAGTATGAACTCAGGAATATTTAGTCCATTAATTAAAAAGTCATTCATTCTCTTGAATTTAATGGCTTGCAAATATTTGTATCCATCAGCTTCGTGGGGAGACATAAGAAAGGCAGGGCAGGGCATAAAGGTTCTCGCTTTAAAGCTGTGGTCCCTGGAGACTTTTAGTTCTGTTTTACACCACAATTTTTTATTAGTCAACAAATCAATTAGCCTTCTTGAAAAAAGAAAAGGCTAGAAACTCCTTGTTGTAGTCAAAATTAAATAGATAATAATTGCTAGGAGCTCAAAATGATAATCTGATATAGAAAGAGTTCAATAAATGCTAATTGCTAAAAATACTAATAATTGATTATTGTCTTCATTATTAACCTCTTACTCAGTAAACTTGTAAAGTTTCCAAAGATATTGACTTAGGAAATTGTAATAGTTAGAACTCAACTTTTCTCATACTATGCTTATAAAATGAATAAATTTTCAAAAAGCGGAGTTGTAAGTGTTTCTGCTCATTTGTAGACAAAACAGTCTTGACACTCATTTGGTACTTCATATCAAGGCAGAATATGAGGTTTGGAGTGGGGCCATAGAATAATTCTGTTTGAATCATTCTACTTTTATTCTAAGCAGATGTTGTCTTCGTAATTTTGATAAAATATCTAGTAGGGATGCTGTGTTGTGGAGAGATATCTCACACATGGTTGGCAGAATATGTCAGACTGAAACTTCTTTCTTATGCAGAAAGAATGAAAACACGATTGACATAAGATGAAGTGACATTTCATATGTTTATTTAGATAGAAATTGAGAATATAAGGTCACAGTCCTCACTGGAAAAAACCTGAAAATTTCTGCACTGTAAATTTTAGTTTTTATTTTCCATTCACAGGGAACATTTTGTCCTTTTAGTCATTGTAAAGCTCATAATAACTCAGGCCTTTACCTCATACATATGTAAATATTAACTCAAAAACAGATGCAGACCACCTACATATAGCAGTTAACACTCAGAAAAATACAGCGAGAGGAATTTCTATAGCTATGTCTATGTCTACTCTATGTCTGTATCTCTGAGGTTTTCTGGCAAAACAAACTGTTGTTGGCCTTAACAAATACACTGCCCCAAGAGAATGCAAGACACATGGAATTTGGGAGTCAGAATTTTACACTGCCATCTTCCCTTAAAGCAAACAATAACTAAACTACTCTTCCACATTGGTCCACATTATTTACTCCCTTCCCTAACCCCTGGAAGCCACTAGTCCGTCACAAGGAAGTTTAACAGAAGCTTATAATGATGATTTAAGCGTAGCACTGGGTAGTCAGTCGGCTTGAGGTCTAGCACAAACTGTGATAACGTCTTTCAGGCCTCCATCTTGTATTCCCTGGGTAAAAATTTTGGCTTCTACAGTTGCAGGCAGCTGAGTTAGTTAGAAATATTATCGGCAGTCAGACAGGGCTGAGCCCTCAAAGGAGCCAGTGCAGTTCAGATACATAGCAACCTTGGAGGAGGCAAACACCTCCACTGTGGGCCAGATCTCAAGACAAAAGGCAAAAGGGAAAACAAGTATACCCACATCCTAAGGATTGATAGTCCAAATAGTTCTCTACTACCCTGAGGAAATCAGGAGTCACCATCCCAACCCACTACAGGAAGAGTCACTGCTGTGAAGCATGCCCGCTTACTATGTAACTCGCTTTCCCATTTGTTCCTGATTTAATCAATTTTATCTGGGCATTTAATCTTACTGGTGGACCATAGTTCTGTCCCACCTTAGGCCCACCTTGTGAGTTCCCATTTTTCCCCACTTTAGACCCATCTCACCTCATGGTTTTACTCTATAAAAGTCCCTAGAAAAGACAAAGTTTTTGGCAACCCACTTGGAACCCCTTCTGTCTCTTTCAGAGAGAAGCTTTCTTTCTCTCAATAAATATATTTCTGCTCTTAACCTCCATTGTTCCTAAAATTCATTTTAGAGAACATGAACTTGTACTGGGACATCTAGTATGCTGGGAATTTCATTCCCCTTTATCACTACCTTTGTTGCACAATTAAATTGTATTCCACTCAGGGCTTCCGTCTTCCTGCGCTAGGGTTTCTTTAATATAAGGTGTTAATAGCTCCTGGGATCTTTGACCAAAAGGAAATAAACAGCTGGTAAATAAATGCATTTCCCTTCTGCATTATAGGTGGAGTTTAGTTAATTTACTTAGTAAATTACTTAATTTAGTTAATTTTGCATCACACTGCCCTATTTCCCCCTCGCTGCCCATGCCAGGAGACAATTTAATACCTAATCATTGAATTAGCCTTCCATTCTTCATTATTCTGCACTTTTTTGCTATTCAGTTACTTACTCTTTCCATCTATTTCCTAGGATCGCTTCTAAAGCTAAAACACTTACATGGAAGCCTTTGTTTCAGTTTCTGTTTTTAGAAGATGTCAAACTAAGATGTTTTCTAAGTCCTAGAACTGGTGAGATCTTAGCTGATTTACCTGATAGCTCTATGACTCGGTTGCTTCATCTGTTTGAAATAACACTCATTTCCTCCTCTGCAGAAAACTTTTTTGGCATAGTAGGCCTCAAAATGCTTGTTTGTGAAACTAGCATCTGAAATTTTAGTTGGTACTGACACAAAATTTCCTCTCACTTTTAAGAGTTATTCGCTGATTAGACTATATACAAAATGTGATTTACACTGAACACCTGTTTCTTTCTTGTAGTTTAGGATTTTGGTATGTGTAATTAAAAGGACACTGTCCCTACTTCCCAGTGAAATGAGCCTAGGCCCTGAGTCTCTAAAAGGTGAAATTCTATATTAGTGTTGTTAAATTTTTGTTCCAGGGAAAGAGTAGACTCTGCCCATTTTATGGAATGCAGAGAGTGTAAGAAAACTGCTCATGGATTCTGCAGATTCTTTGTTTTCCATTATTACCCAGCAATGTGTCATTCTTGCACTTAATACTTATTAGCAAAGAGTAAAATTTTAGATTCTGAATCCTAAATGGGTATCCTGAAATTTGAATCCTGAATCCCTCTGTGTGGGGGTGATGTTGAGACCCTGGCACAGGAGCTATGGTTATTGTAGAGATTACATGAGATAAAGAATAAATAAGATTAGAGTCAAATCTTGTAATAGCCTAGGTGTGCAATAGCTGTTTAAAATTATCAAAGGGCATCCTGTCCTCTCAATACGACATGTCAATTGTCATTAAGAATCTCCAGTTAATCATATTGACTGAGTCTAAGTGTCATATCTTACTAAAGAGACAAAGTGACACCCTGGCATTAGAAATGCTAGAGAATTCTGGTTTGATTTGGTGATGAGTCACGCAAGCACTTTGACATGCTGGGCCTTCTCCCTATCTTTTGCAGAGCTAACAGGAAGTGTAAAATACTGGCCAGTTACTTTTTTATAGTCAGTATAGGTCTCCTCCCCAAACATTTAAGTTCATTGACCTGAACTTGTTTTTTCCTGTTCTCATCCTCCACTAACTCCATTCCTCATTTGAAGCAGTCTTTTCCTGCCATTATCTTGCCCACACTTGACTCATTCTTCATGAACTGGCTGGCATCCTCTCGCTGGGAGGTTGTCCCAGATCACTTGAATGCCCTGGGTTTCTGTTTCTAGGGGGTTGAGTACTTCTGCCGTAGTTTTGTAATCCTGAACTTGTGTGCAAAGATGTGGAATCTACAGTATGCTTTGCCTCTAACTTTAATTAAGACTTTGAACAAGTTTCTTAGGTTTCCTGAAGCTCTTTCTGGTAATCTGCAATACCAAGATAATAATTTATTTACTAAGGAATATGTGTAGGCCTAGGGTGGGATAAGGGATAAGTGAAAATGCTAATAAAAAACATTGCATAGGACACTAAAACTTCAAAACATTGATAGCACTTACGTTTACTTCTTTTTATAGTTCTTGCATCCTTGCTGTATGCCAATTCTGTTCTTAATTGTTTTCATTTTTATATGTTGTTTCTGCAATTAGATAATAAGACCCTCAGGTGGAAGTTACTTCTTCTCTATCTTGACATTCCCTGTGGCAGTTAGCAAAATGGTGTGCTATTATTCAGGGTTCAAAAGAATTTTATCATGTTTATTAATAAACACCTGTGAGTTTGGATTTGGGGGAGAGAAGAAAGCTCTGGAGAAAATAGAACCATACAGAACAGAAGTTAACAGTGGCAGATTTGGGGGTTTATCGTGCAGCAGTCAAGTCTTCTAAACTTCTAGTTAAGAGTTCCTTCATTATTCACAACTTTAGCAATAACTGCCCTAATACTCCGTAATTTTGTTTTATTATGCTTAGATGCAATGATATCTGGAGGTAGGTAACCTTTTCTTCATCATTGGCAAATATTTACCATCAATAGGGATGTTACATTTTTTAGAATTTTTTCTCACAGAAATATAAAAAGACATATTTTATGAAACGGCTGTGTATTATTAAAAGAGCAGTACTATGGACTATTATTGAACAAGAGTTAATTATGTTTGCCATTGTTTTAACAAATATTTCAACATTGCTGTCTTAGTGTTATGAGAACATGTAAAATTGTAACCAATTTCACTTTTATAAATCCCTGTTCTGTTACTTCTATATCAAAAAAAATTGAAGCATAAAATATAAATGAATTATCTAAAGTTGCACAGACATTTAACTGGCTGAGCTCACCAAACCAGTCAGTCTGGCTCTGGTGCATGTACTCTTGACCCTTATTTTGTGAGGCTTTTGGTTATTGACTGTATGCCTACCTATTTGCAGATATATACATCCATGGCGATATTGCCATGGTTTCAGTTATTTTAGGATAAATGGGAAGCATTAAAAACAAAAGACAGAGACTTGTGGATTTGGAAATTATTTATTTGTTTGTCTTATATTTTCAATTTTTGTTGTAACTACCTTATTATTAAAAATACAGATGATAAATTATAGACAGATCAGCACCCTGTAGGATAATACTGGAAAAGTCACTAATAAGAATCTCCACTGCCCTTCTTGGGTGCCTATGTTAATCAGCTTCATAGTGGCATCATCCGTGCTGACACTCACAGTCCTTGTTAGTGTTGTACATAATCCAAAATTAAAAACATCAAGTATAAAAAGATGAAAATACTATGCCTTCCTTTACTTATCCAATTACATTATTGTGGTTTGACTTTTTGGCCAAGTGAGGTTCATCTTCTTTCTCCCTGCACAGTCACCTATTTTAATATTGCAGAGCTGATTTAATGGATTGGGAATCTGTCAGTAAGTAATGAGAACACAGAGAGAAGTGGCTAACATGATTAAGATTTTATCTGTAGTGTAATTCCATTATAATTAACATTATGTAATTTGAGAAATATGGTGTTTGCACCTCTTCCTGGCAGATGTTTTGAAGTGAGTAACAGGAGATTAAATAGTAAATGAAGACCTGTTTATTGAAAATTGTTTTTGCATCCTATTTGTTGGATTTATTTGTTTGTTTCACAAATCACAGTCAATTTAGTTAGAACAGTAAGAAATATGTTTAACAAGCACTCTAAATAAAATTGCACTGTTTTGAAATATCATAGGTGTGCTTTTCATATTAGACATAAAATCTAAAAGATCTTCAAACAAAGTGTGTTTAAATAATGAGAACAGATTTTCCTTCAAAGTTACTAATGCAGCTTAAAGATAAATAAATAAATAAAAATACATGGGTTTGTATGTAGAAAAACAATCACTTAAATTCTTTTTAAATCATGTTACAAGGAAGTTTGTTTATGGGAGAAGTTGAGATATTTTTGATGTTCTGGTTTTTTTCTGTGTCTCTCTGTCTCTGTTTCTCTCTCTCTCTCTGTCTCTCTCTGTGTCTTTTTCTATCTCTGTCTCTCCTCTCCTCTCCTCTCCTCTCCTCTCTCTTTCTCTCTCTGACTGATTTGATTAAGTGAAGGATGTTAGGTAAACTGCATTGCACTTTGTAAAATGTAGCTTTCTTGAGCCGACCTTTGTAAAGATTGAACTTGTAATTTACACATTGCTAAACGTCAGGATAGCATCCTAGTTCATATAAATACACAGATATTTGAGAACAAGTGATCTTTCAGACTTCTATAGACACAGCTAAACTATGATAACATAGGTAATGCTCTGAGGGCAGAAACTGTGTCTTTCAGTATCTTTAATATCTACACAATAACTAATAGCAAACAATTGTTTAGGTGACATTCATTGAGCATTGTGCATGAGAAATTTTGCTCATTTTCAGAGTCAGAACTACACTTAATTATCTCTAAAATGTGGTATAATTAAAAATAATGTATTCCAAATTTACTGGGCCTCCTAGATTTATGTAAAACATTTGAAGAGTTGAAACAGACACAATGTATTGGTGACTCTGAAGCTTGAGTGGGATCTTCTTTTCTTCTATGCAGTGTAGTATAAATACCCCAAATGTTTAGCAAATGAGTATGTAAAGGAGCGATCATGAGTTGTCATCAGAAAAACAGTATTATCATGGATTGAATCTATTCTGAACCTAACATTTCTCTACTTTTGATTCCACTACTGTTATCCACCTTACTAAGCCTTTTCAGAGATCCGAACTCTATTTATTTGCTTTGTAAAAAGGTCATTAATGAATCATCCTAGGTGTGATTTATGGCTGCCGCTTTCCTACATAGCAGTATGATTGCTACATGTGTGATACAGCTACTCTAGTTTAGACGAATTAGAAAGGATTTATTTTTTCAAATGACATGTGTTGCGATAAAACTGAATATTGATATTACTTAAAGTGTGATAGTACATACTACTTGATGAGTTTTTGTATACATCTTAAATCAATGATTGCCAAACTCTGGGGCTAGGTATCAGTCTCTGACCTGTTAAGAATGGGGCCACACAGGCAGAGGTGCGTGGTGGACCAGGTAAGGAGCCTTCATCTGTTTTGTAGCTGCTGCTTCTGTCCTGCCCCAGCTCTGCCTCCTGTCACATTAGTGGTGGCACCACCATTGCACAGGAGTCCAAACCCTAGTGTGAAGCGTGCATGTTAGGGGTTTAGGTTGCATGGTCCTTACGAGGATCTAATTCAGAAACCTTTGCCCCTACCCTTAAAAAACAACAACAACAAGTAAAACTGTCTCCCAGGAAATTTTTACCCAAAAGGCTGGGGAAGCTGGCTTATATGAGTTTCACAGCAGGCCTGTTTGTGAGGTGGACAAGCGTTTTCCAGCTTAGAACAGGTATGCAGAAGGTTGAAGTAATTCATGCAGGTAACCAAGTAGAAACTCAAATCTCCTGACTTCAGCAGCATTTTAGGCAGTGGGCCTGCATAATGGGGGTGAAACAGCCTTCCAGGGCCCAGTGAAGATTCGATTATATAGATACACAGTTCCTTCCCTCTAGAGTGACTCCAATGCCTGATTCATCAAAGCACTCACAGAGACACACACAAAGGAACACAAAACACATATGTATAAGGGACGAATTGATACTGTGGTTCTGTACTGTCAGACTGAACCTTGGTGTGAACCAAAAAGAAAACAGTAAAAAGGAAATCGAATGGGTGAAATTCACTTTAATAATTCATGTTATTTGGATCAATACGTGCAGAATTATCATTCATGTGTACCAACGTGAAAGTCACAAACGAGACATTTCACAGTCCTTTTTGACAGTAAATCTTGGATTCATATGAGCCCCCCTGCCAGGACTCATTCCTCGTGTCTGGTGGTGGCTTTTGGACGGACACTCAGGTGCACGAAGGGCTCCAATATGATCAGCTTCATCCCAGGTGGTGAGAAGTTCGGAGAGAAAACACACGAAGAAGAAGTAACCTTCATCTGTCCTGATTCCGATATTTTCTCATTCATGTGATCTCTTCTGTGTTTAAACGTAAATGTCTTTTTACCTTTTTAACCCAACTAGGTAGTCATCTCACTGGTATTCCATCACCTGATAAAGAGTTTCCTCGAGTTTTTTGAGCAAGCAGTGTATCTGTTGAAGGAAATACATAAACATGACTCCATTGATTGGGGCAAAATCAGAAGAATCCTGAAGAAAAATTGTGGCTGTAATTTAACAAATGTACTTCAGCAGCATCCAAGGCTTATGAGAGGCAAATTAGTTATTAGTTAAAGTCAAATAAATACTTCACATTTTTTTCTCTTGTTATTACTTAGCTAAAATGAATGGTTGCCAATGAATAAAATATGATTAAATTGTAGAAAAAGTCAGGAAATATTTAAACTACTCTTCAACTCTGGATATAATTGAATGAGTCCTAATTAATAATTATTTCAGAGCAAAATTGACTGATTCATAATTATGGACAATTAATTTTATCTTGATAAAGTTGAGATAATTGTGATCCTTAATGTAAGGATTTTGATATTTATCCTAGTCTTTTACATTCGGGCTCTAAGGGTAATATAAAACATTTCTATGAAATTAACATATAATTATACATAAATTATATATTGTTATAAAAAATTTCCCATCTTACAAGGTTTGACAGAGAATATTTAAATTTCACGTTTAGATATAGATAGATGATATAGGTATAGATATATACTACACAATACTTCTAAAAAGCTTGCATGGAAACTTCATAAGAAATTTTGTAGTCTTTTCTAAAATGACTTGAGCACATTATAATTTAATAATAATAGTAATAAATAATGACATGAGTATCATCATTAGTCGTTGGTTCTATCATAGTGCAAGCTTTGTTGTATGTACTTTCCATACATTATCTCATTTAATCTTCACTACAATCCTGTTTTGAAAACTATTATAACAGTAAGAGGTTGGCAATGACTATGTTTCTAGAGCATAAATTCCTAGAAAGGGATGTACTTTTTTACTTTTTATATATATTTCTAATTAACCCTTGACAGAGTTGATACTATTGAACCTACTCACCAGCAGGCCACTTGAATGTGTGTTACACAGTGTAAAACTTTTTGTCCTGGCCAATACCATAGACAGAACATATTGGGAAATATTTTGCTTTTGTTTACATTTTCTACCTTTAGAATTGAGACGAAGCTCTTTCCTTAACTTTTATCACTCTCTACATCTCAGTACAGGTGTGACTAGGTGATTATTAAGTTCTAAATGAGATGACCTAGTCATAAAAAGAACTGAGTTGAAAGAAGAAATGCAGGATATTCTTGACCTTGGCAGACAAGTTTCTTCTTTCATGAAACACCCTATTCTCTTTTCTGAGGCAGCTTCATCATTTTTGACATAAAATTTGTCTGCATGCTAAGAAGTTGCTTAATGGGGTCCTTGTTAGAAGCATTCAGCCCAGCCAAGCATGACTGGCAGTTCAGGATTCTATGATTATATTTTTAAACTAAGTTGTGGATCAAACTGAACTGTCTTAAGATATGACAGTTATTAAGCATATACCCATAGAAACCCCTCAAGAGTGCTAGGAATTGACAAAGTTTTATTTTACCTGGCAGATTCCTAACTGATACAGGACCAAAATCTATTGTTGACTCTTTGCTCAATAAGATGATATGAATATTGAACATTTTATTGTCAATAGATGCCATTATCTACTGGAAACGTATTTCATAACTTCACCTTGTGGTCTCTACATAATCTTTTAAGTGGTCAATTAAAGAGTCTTTTACCCATTTTGTTTTTTGCACTCTTGTGATATGTTGTGCATCCTCTCTGGTGGCTACATGCATTGATTATCATACGACGTTTCTGAAGTAGCCATGTATAACTCGGTACTTAGTACTTAATGCAGGAATGATTAAGTATTGTCACGCTAAGGGCTAGAGAGGCATAGATGGCTTGAGAAGTGTAATGTCTTAAGAATTTTCAGATCATATTTTAGATGCTTATTTCTCAGTGACCCTGTCTTACCAATAAACCTTTAATGGGCAATAGTTTGATATAAACAGCCTAGTTCACACAGATATTATCTCTTATAGGGATATAAAGTTCATCTAAGCCACCCTGCTAATTTTGTAGATGAAGAAGCTCATTATGGAAAAAAAAACTTTACTAAGAAAACTAATAGAACAGTCAGTTGTCCTTCATTTGAACCAAGTGAGTTCTCCCTTCTCAGAATTATTCATGCTCAGTTCAAAAATGAAATGAAGTCGTGATGGTGCACACTTGTCATCCCAGCACTCAGGAGGCTGAGGCAGGAGGATCACTGCATGTTTGAGAACAGTCTGGGCTACAAAGGGAATTCAAGACCAGCCTGAACTGCATAGTGAGACCCTGTCTCAAAAAGATAGGGCCGGGGATTTAGCTCAGTGGCTTAAGTGCCTGCCTGGCAGGTGCGAGGTTGTGAATTTGATACCCAGTACAAAAAAAAAAAATTAAATGAAATATTACTACACAGCAAAAGACAGAAGAAAAGCAAGTAAAAGTCAGATGGAAAATCTACCTCATGTAATTAGTATTAGTTATGCTTCTTCACTATTCCATAGGATTCCTTGCTTTCTTAAGTATCTAATAGGTTTTCCTTGTTTTCAGCTAATAATTTGTTAGATCTGGAAACAGCATCTAACATCTGTCAAAAAATCAGTAGAGGTTATGCATTAGAAAATCTTTATTACATCTGGTTAAGAGTTACAAAATTCATCAGTTGTGTAGCTAAGTCTCTGCTTTCCTCATTAATATGCAGAACTACTTGGATTTGTTTAACACTGGACTGAGGACTGATGAGGAACTATGCTGTTGTATCTGATAAGAAAATTTATTAAACTCTCTTTTATGGAGGTGGAGGTGATAAGGTTAGGTACCATATTAGAAGTTAGGGCAAAGAAAAAAAGTTTTCTTAAGTATAAGAGAGATACATTGTTGATTACCTTTGTTATAAAGAAATTTAATTTTATTCTACATCAGTTACTCCAAAATAAGCCTCATCATTTTATTAATATGCTTCTAAAGGAGCATATTTCTCTTGCATTTTTCTCTTCTTTTTTCACTTTATAAGTAGCACCCATATCTCAGCCAGAGAATTGTATGATTATGTTTTCACCTCACAAATAATTCAAATTCATGCTAAATGAAGACCGGATAATTGCCTTTCTTATTGCTTGAAGTTTTAACAAAATCTGTTCACTTGCTTTGAAAAGTATCACCCTGATTTTTTTTTTTTTTTTCGCTTGGGTACAAACCCGTAGTGCTTGGAAAAAACTGAATTCTCATTTATCTTGGCTGATCTGTGGTGTGGATAAGATCTGCTATTTCAGAGCTCACTCAGCACTAACAAAAGAACAAAATGACAGAGAAGACCTGTGTTAACTCTATGAGTGTCAGAAACAAAAAGGATTCATTTTTGTCATTTCAATTTGTGTTTTGAATAGAGTCTGAAAATTTTTAAGAAGTTTCAGATTTAATGATGCCAGCATTATCAGTTAGTGTGTTTAAGTGTGAATGAATTTTCTTGGGAAAATCTGAAAAGTACGTAGATTACAAAAGTTTTTATTATCAAAGATAACCTTGATGTAGTCACAAACACAGAGCCACAAAAATCTTTCTGGGGAAAGAAGAACTCAACGACTTTTCAACTTTCTAGAATGAATATTGAAGAGAAATTTGTAAACATTTTGAGGACATTGGCATATTTCATATCTTTTAATTTTTCCACTTTATTCAGTGATTCCTATAATTGTTTTTATATACTTTTGAATGTTCCTGCTTCAAATAGTATTTTTCTCCAATGCAAATTACATAGTCTGTTAACTTGTCAGTAAGAAGAACTTTGAAATCCTGTAGGAAAAGCGTATAAAGTATTTTGATGAACTGTTTTTATAGCAACTAGTGATCTCTGTTTCATTAAAATGAACTCACTGCATTTAAAACTTTCATGACTCAGGTGTGAGAGGAGTATCTAGTCCCGTGCACGTTTGGGAGTAGTTTATTTGCTTGCTATCACTTATCTGATATTTATTCATTCATTTACTCTTCTTCATACCCACTCAACACTGAGGTTTTCAGTGATCATTCAGAGAAGCCCTGTGCGAGGCACTAGTCTACAAAGTAGGACACCACCCTGCTCCAAGGCATATGCAGTTTGGTGGAAGAAATTATATTAGTAAACTGTCTAAAGTTTAGTGCAAGAAGAAATGTGACAAAAAATGAAGCCATGAGCCACCTTCCTTTAGTGGAGATGAGCTACGGAAGTCAGGTTTGGTAAACTGCGAGGAATGAGGGCTCCTGTACCATGAGGTGCTACTCATATGAGTTGCAAAGTGTCATGAAAATACCGTGCAACAGCAGTGTGATAATCAGGAAATTATGGGATGGTCTCGTTGGGAGCTGTTGTTAGGTTTATCTCTTCTGGGTCATTGCCAAGGCTCTGTAATTTAGCAGGAAGTATGTAGGAGCTGAAGATAAAAGAGTCAATTATGCTACTTAGTAATGCAATAGCAGGCCAGACGCTGGCCTTCTCTTTCTCCACTTTCTTATCTGTGAACTGGGATAATTGCAGTAGGTGTTCAAGAATGTTTGAGCTCCTGTACAAATGAAATCACTATCTGGAGCTATGTTGTAAATTGAAAATCCTTTTCAGTGTAACTGCCTTTCTTCTGTACATAGTTATTCAACACTTACTATTTTTGATTCATTGAACTACATGTGGGGATTGAGAGTTTTTTGCTTTAGTCTTCCTAAAGCAATGAAAATTTTATAAAGGTTATTCTTTGATACCATTTGTACTATTTTAGGACTCCAGAATAGTTTTAAGTAGTTTTCATTGAAATGCAGCATAAACTATGCTTTGATACTAATAGAAAATAGAAAATAATATGTGCCCCAAACTGTCACTTTCATTCATTTATTTACTTTCAGTTCACTCATTGACATCTATTTTACATCAGAGTCTACAGGAAGCATCAGAAATATATAATATAGATGTCATCCTCATTTAATCTAGAGTGTAGTGGTCTATCGTCACAGACCACGCTGTACATAGACAGTGTGTGATATATCCTGTGAAGAAGGCACAAACCCTGTTTTGTAAGAGTATGTTATAACATTACCTGATCTAGAGCGTTAGGTGAGGATTCTTTCAGAAATGGAAGTGTAATTGGAAAGTATAGAATGGATAGGGGAAAAAAAAAAGAATGAGCATGCTGGAAAAAGTAGCTTTTAGAAAATTCCAGAAAGAGGAGGGAGATGGAGTAATGTGATAAAGTTAAGGAGTACTGCAAATTTCAAGAACTCAAAATTTACATCATATTTTCAATATAACCAGACTGCAGAGGAAAAGGTGATAGATGGTGGGAGTGTTTGTCAAAGGCTAGGCAGTGCAGGAATCTTGCCTTTGTCCATTTTCTGTTGTACTATAAAATACCTGAAACTGGGACTCTTTAAAGGAAAGAGATTTATTTGGCTCACAGTTCTGAAGTCTGGGAGGTTCAAGATTGGGCAGGTACATCATCTTGTGCTGCATCATATTACAGTGAAAAGGCAGGAAAGGGGAGTTGGCTGATGAGAAAGGAAAACGTGTGCGAGAAATGTAGGGGAGGTGGCCAACTCACTTTTTGAGAGTCTCATCTCTTGGTAATAAATCTAGTCCCTTGAGAAGGAGAACTCACTCCCACAGTAAAAGCATTAATCCAACTTAACGATCTAACTACCTCTTCAATACCCTTAACATCTCAACAAGAGTTTTCATGGGAACAGGTCATATTCAAATCATAGCAGACTTTTAGAACAGTTACAAAACTCAAATGTTTTTCTCTGAACAATGGGAAGACAGTAAAGTATCTTAGAGGACTTAAAATGGGGAGGAGTGGTCATGTCGCTGCCAGACAGGGAAGGATGGTTCAGTTGGAAGTGAATGTGGTGGGAATGGTCTTGATGGTATTGCAGGGGAGAGGTATTGGTGGATTAGGGGAAATGGAGAAGGAGATGGGCTGATGTGGTGAAGTGAAATGATCTAGACTGTGTGGTGAGTTGGTTACTTGTGTGGAGGGAGAAAAGAAGGTGTGGGTGATTCCTGTCTTCAGAGTTGTGAGGCTGTGTGATTTATGAACATGCCATTCACTGCCAAAAGTAGAAGTGGGGATGCAGAGGGAGAGATTGGTATAGGAAGTCATGTACTCATGTTGCAACTTACTGAGTCTGCCATCTCTTGTCATCTCTTGTCAGTGTCCAAATAGAGAGGTCAGAAAACCAACTGGTTGTGGTAGTGTGGAACCTAGAAAATACAATCTAAAGAAAATATAGAGGATTCACAGAAATCTGAATGCACATATATATGAAGGCCACAATGATATTGCCTGGAGTTTGAATTTAGAAGTATTTATGTAAGGTTTTGGGACTTAAGAAAAAAGGGGGCTTTAAATCTTGGATTGACCTCATTGCATTTAAATTCTTTATTATTGTTACATAATTTATGTTATCTACCTTTTAAAAAGTCCAACTTCAGGTTTTCAAAAGTATTTTCATTATGATTTCAAAATTTGGCCATGATTTTAAAGAACTGAGAAGAGAATTTCTTTACACAGTTTGTAATGAATTTTACAAACTATGTTATTTATTGCTTTTTATGATCTTAGGAAATTTGTTTATCCACAAATGAGTTTTGACTTTCACATGAAGATGACATATTTACTTTTTCTTATTTGAACATGTTAGTGTGTCTCTTCCTTATTTATCATGCTTAGGCATAAATAGGCTTTTTTTGTAGATTTACTGTGATAGTGTTCTTGATCATTAGAGCAACATAAACATGTCAGAAAATGATAAAATCAAGTCCCCTGCAGTTCTGTAAAAGATTTTTTAAAAAAATGACTGGACAGTAAGAATAAATTTTCTAAAAATAGTGGTACCATTGGAATGCAAATTGACAAAAAAGTTTTGATTTTTTTCTGAAATTAATTTTTTATTTGTAGATTATATACAGATGAAGTTGAAGGAGTTGAGGGATTTTTTTGGGATTTTTGAGGGATTTGTATTATTTTATTTCAGTAAATATATGTAGTTATATAAATATACAGTATATTTAAAATTTTACAAAAATTTTGATTTTCTTAGAAGTTATAAGATTAACCTATAGTAATGGTTTTTGAGATTTTTTATTTTAAAGATAATAAAATCCAACAAAACAAAACAGAATAAACCCAATCAAAACAAAGCAGTGAAACTGGTACAGAACTTCCAAGCAGGATACTAGGAAAACAACAATGGCTACTATAGTATATCTTGTTATCTTCACAATAGTTACCTGTTCCATCAGACATAGTAAAATTAAATAAAACAAAACAGAATAAAACCAATCAAACCAGAACACTGAAGAAGACAAAACAATTAACTGGAACAAAACAAAACAGTGAGAACAATATTGGATTTCAAAGACAAGATAGAAGGAAATCCCCCATATTTGCTATATTGCATACTGTTAGCCTCCCAATAGGTGCTCAGACCGCTGGCCCCAGGCCCGCAAAATCAATGAAACAATGCAAGCATTCAGTTGCTTTTTGTACCTCGGTTGCTATCAACTCAGCCTGTCCTCCAAACTGGCCAGTTGCTCATGGGTGTGGGGTGGGGAAGGAGCATTCTTGATTCTCAGCCCATGTTCTGGTAGACTCATAAGGGGTGCTCTTTGACTTTTCTCTTCCTGAGACCCCCATGTCTTGCGTGGCTTACCAGAAAGGCTGGCTTCTTGGCTTCTTGTTGGTCTCCTCCCAGTCCCAGTGTGGCTGATTCTTGGGAGATGCTGAGTTTTCTATTCCTGGACTCCTCATGACCTGTTCCTATAGTAATATTTTTATAAATAATTTATTCAGAAATTATTTAAATTTTATATTGAACTGTAAGATAATAAAAGATATTGAATATAATATTTAGTCCACATAATTTATTTGCAAATAATATTTCACTATTAAATCTTATTTATTGTTATATTTTAAAACTGTAGCTTTTCCAAAATAGGGTACTTAATTATCCTAAATTTATGTGAATTACTAAATTAATGTGTAGCACATTTAATGGTATTCCTGCATCTGCTTATTATGTTAAATCCTAATAATCCAAAATGTACATTTTGGAATCTAGCTTACCCTTGAAAAAAGTGTTTTTTTAAATTTCAGATTCCTTCTCTGTCACTGATGCAATTGTTAGTTATTATCAGGGGAACAAGAAACCAATCTGGATGTTTGTTTAGAATTTGTACACACTAGTTTCTATTGTTAATAATAAATAAAAAACTGACATTAGAATATATGATAAGGAGATACAATAAAATTATTTTATATGTTGCCATTTTTAATTATCTTTTGCCTCAGTTCTTATTAGGAAGATTCACGTTTCTCATCTTTTTAATTATTCAACCTAATTGCTTTCTGTTTTGTACAGAGCTTGGTCTCTGTTCTTTCTGGTCTTGTGCTGCATATGACATATACTGAAAAATTAACAGTTTTTATTTTGTTTATTTTTGCTTCTTTTAACGACTTACACTTTGATAATTCTTTGATACTGATGTGATTTGTATTTGGCTACCCAACTGTAGATAATCCTGTGGTATTACAGAATTTAATTAATGGAGAAAAATCCTTAGACTTAAAAAGAATTGCAGACCATTTAAGAATGATTAATTAATCAGTATAACATTGAATCTTAACTGTATCAATGCCTATTTAAACTACACAGGCACACCTACTCCTGTGGTGAATTGACAATGGGTGGGCAACTTGTAACACCTAGCTGAACTGAATCAGCATGGTGCTGGGCGTGGAAGGTCCACCTGAGGATTGATGCCAAAAGCATAAATAGGAGGACTAGTAAGGAAGAGGTGGTGCTATTGATTCTGATGGAGGAACTTGTCGTTCTGGTTTTCCTGATGTGAACTCAGCTGTTCTCATTGTCAGACGAGCTCAGGACCTCACTGTCCTGAGGATGGCTGCGGTTCTCCTAAGGAAGCTCTGGTCCTTACCTTGAGCGTTGCTTCCTGGCTCCAGTGCACATCCCTCAGCCTGCTGGCACAGATCCTTCATCCTGCTGGTATAGACTTTCTAGCTTCCACCACTGACCTTTGGGCCTTCCCAGCACAGATCCAGGAAACAGACTTGCATGAGACATTGTCGTGGATTCTAGGCCTCCAGTTGGACTTGTGGAGGACATTGCCATGGGCTCTAGGTCTTCAGCTGGATTTGGGCAGGACGTTGCTATGGGATTCAGGACCTCAGCTGGATTCTTTGGGTCTTTAGGGTGGGGACATATTTGTCACACTCATTTGTATTTCATATTTTTGAGTGACTGATAAAATAGTCTTATAAAGTAGGTGTCCTGTATTAAATTGTTTCTCTTGCAAACCCCAACTATAATAATCCCTAATGCCTTAGCAAAAAAAGTTGACATTACAGCAAAGGGTATGGTGTTTTATGGTGCCACACCATTGTAAGGGTGGGCCTGAGTTATTCCAGTCAGTTTTTTTGGGGGGTGGTAGAGGGGCTGATATGTGCTTTTATCATCCGAAACTTTGTCAGTTTCCCCAGACTGTTTCCTCACTGTATAATTAGTGGCTATGTCCTGTGATTTCTTAAATTTCTTCTTCTTTAAAATACTTTCATTCTATACTTCAAAAAGATAGAAGTCAATAATTATTATTTGTAACAGTGCTATTAATTAAATTAGAGAGAAGTGAGAACATTAAGTGGGAAGAAGATAACAGAAGGGTACAACTAATGAACTCTTTTTTCTAGTCTGTAGCATTCTTATTTTCTTGCTGAATTTCATGGAGGATAGGGGAGGATAAATCTAGGAAAGCAGCTATGCATCTGACCTGCAGACTCGAGATTGACTTGCTTTGGAAAACTCTCATTTTGAAAGAATCTCTCATAACATTGTTAGCTCAAGGTTATCTTTTATCTGATTTCTCTCTTCCTGGATATGTTGCAGGCTGAAGAGCATTAAAATATCTATTTTCTTAGTGGTTTCCTTTCTAGATTTGAATAATTCACTTGATTTTTCCAGGATATTTAGAGCAAAGTGTTGTATAGGAATGCCAAAGTTAGTTCATTTTGTTTGACACTAGAGAAACAAATGCATAGTTTTAGTCCAGATAGTAAATCCTGATATCCTTTAATGTGGTCATTTTAAAAACTTAATTATTTCCAGTGCCTTGTATGTTGTGAGGCTAGATGTTTGTTTGATATGTTTTGTGCCTTTTCATTTTTCTAAAGAAAAACTTTGAGTGAGTGCATAAAGAAAAAGATCAATTTAATTCAAGTACTGGGTTTGACCTGCATTGTCTGCTACTTTTTGTTTTCAATTGTGTATTATTTAAGTCACTTTTCCCAAATATACCAATACCAGATATCAAATGACCATATGTAAGTTTCATCTCGAAGAATTGCTTTGTGAATTACACTAAAAATTCTACTCAGGCTTTTAAGACACTAACATTATTTTAAAAGCTTAGTTGTTCTGAGTACTAGATATTAAAAACTATACTTTAAACATTTATAGAAAAAAAGTGCGAGTGAAATGTTTTTTGCATATTTTATTTCTCTTTACAAGGAATAGACTTTTCTGTGTTTTATGAGACAAATTCACAGGCATCGCAGTTTGAAATCAATTTCCTTGTTTTCTTTACAATTAGTACATAATGGTTGAATATTCACAGTAAGTTTTAATGACTAATGAATTGCATGCTTGATTATGTGCCATGAGTAAAAATACCTTTTTACAGCAAAGGGTGGTTTTCATCATGGTCTTGACAAAGGCAATATATAAATATATTATTCTCCTTCAAAAAATTCAAATCAGTACAAACAGATTTTAAGGGAAATATTTAAAAATAACCAATTAAACTAATGAATATTCTTTGTGTGTTACTTATCAAAAGTATATAAACATGTAAATAGAGCACCTAGGTATACTTATTTTCAAAGACCATTGTACTACTAATTACAAAAACTGTAAATAGCATAATTATGCTAGTGAATTAATTCCATTTTCATTGTCTGCATTTTAGTGGTTAGTATGCCAGCCACTGAGTAGATAGTTGCTATACTGGCAGGGAGAGTGTTCCCCTGATTACAGTCTCAGTTTTTCAAAACCAGCGTCTTATATTCCTTATACACGTGCTACTTATCACTCACCATTTCAATTACTGTTTGATCTACTAATTTTGCATTTTTCATTGAGTTTCCTTTGCCAGAAACCTCCTCCCTCTTCCATTCCTTCCCTGCTGAAGTTCCGTGTGTCTTTCAGTTTCAAGTTTAATTTAGACCTGTTCTTCAGGGTCAACAAGAAATCGGCAGTCAGGATTCCCTGATCAAGGTCACTGCTGTCAGCTTGTCCTTTCGCTGTAGATCTTCGAAAACATCTTATCCTATGAGTCAACACATTCTCTCTTAATCATGTCTCAAACTGCATGCTTCTCTTTCCCATGTTCCCGGCTTTATCACAAGCCATACTTTTCTAAGCAATTCAGTTGTTTGATTGAATCGTTTTCTAAAATTAAAACTGTGTATCGGACTAGGTAATTGAGGTCCAAGTTTGTTTTCTCCCTGACTGCTACATTTTAAGTGGGTGGGACAATTATTTCCACCTCTTCCTTTTCAAAGAATCTCCCTTGCACTCTTATTTTCTGCTTCATTGTATATACATTATCTCACATGATTATTTAACTTGAAACACAATTTCCAAATGTTAAGAAACAGGGAAAAATAATTGTGCATCTGTGATCTTAGGTACTGGGTGAAAGACCTGAGAAAATATATGTTACTTCTAGGAGGAACAAGGAAAAAAACCTTTCATAAAAATCACAAAAAAATAGATATTTCCTTTGACCATTCTTGCTTTGCTTGTTCAATTTGTATTTAATAATAATATTAAGAGCAACAGTAAAAACCAGTTTGGTTGCCATGATTTAAGTTTAATAAATGCTTTCACATAAATCATTTTATTTGGTCTTCATGTCATATAACATGAGGTTGAGATATGATACAGTTTGGGCTATAGTTATTGTAATAAGTAATCTTAATACTTTTCTAGACATGACTGTATAATCTTACAGTTTTTAAAAAATATTAATGTTTAATATTGTTTAATAGTTATGATCTTTTGTGTAATGTAAAAATTTAAAAATCTGTTGTCCACAACATAATCATAGTGTACAAGGGTTGATTAGTTATAGGAATGTTATGGTAGACTATGAAAGTATTTATTTTTGTTGTCTCAGTGCATTTTCTTTCATCTTTTTCTTTTGTAACAAAGAGTTATTCTGACAGAAAAATGATGGGCTTGTGTTCCATATCTCACTGTTTCAATATTTCCTATACCTCTGAACAAAGGAATTTGGTCAAGAATATACTTGTTACCCCAAAATAGAACACAGTATAAACTTGAGAGCAAGATGCTTCCATATAAAAGAGGTGGTGATTTTCCTTCCTTCCATTTAAGCTAAATTGATAGAACCCAGAGTAAAGCACTGTGTGCACAGGAGAGTGGGAAAGCATCTTCAACCCAGTGACAACTCATTTTCCTTTCTCCCAGGCCCTGTTTACTGCAATTTTTCTCCCAGTGCCTTGAGCTATAGTCATGGTATTTAGGAGTCACACAAACCAATGAATTTCCCTTTAATGTAAACTAGTTTGAGTTAGATACTAGTTATTTGCAATTCTGAGTAATGGCTTAAAAACAAAAAACAAAACAAAACAAAACAAAAAAAAACTGATCTGACCATATCATTTCTCTTTCTGCTCCCCTACATTTCCATATTAAAAGCCATAAGAAATCTTGTAGCTGAAACTACATTATTGTTTCATTGGAAACTGAGTCTCAGAGCTTCCCTAATTTACTTGAGGTCTTCTTCTTGGTCAAAATAGACACATGTAATGTAGTCTTTAACACAGTTTTACAAACATTTTCTGAGGACCAACTAGGTGTCAGGTACTTGAGTGAGTGTGAAAATAAATGGGCAAGTTTTCCAGATCATAGCCCTCATATTTTCAGAAAAAGACAGTAACAGTGTATGCACTACCTGGGAGGGTTATTATCCTGCCGTAATTAGTTTCTTGGTGGCTCACATTCCACTGAAACTCTTTGAAGTATTCTTCAAAAATACAGACATTGAAAAGAAAATCGTATGAACTTTGAGCTTTAGAAATTTGCCATACATATAGTTTTAGAGCTCGTATAATTTCGATTTAGAGCAATAAAAATTAGAGCACATATTTACCTTTTTTAGACAAAAGACTGGTGAAATTTATAAAATTAATATTTTACTAACTGACAGTGATAGAATACTATGAAAAAGATGTAAGTTCAAGTACTTGTAACTAGGTATCCCATTGTTAACTATAAACTGTGTTGAATTTTTCATATTTTTTATGAATCAGTACCTAAACACCAGTAGTAAATGTCCTCTCTTGGGGTTCTCTTTAACAGCATTGATCTGTTTTCTTTCAATTTATGTAATTAGTATGTAATAATATTTTATTATTTATAAGTATTTATAAACTTTTCTATTTCAATTTATTTAATTAAGACACATAACTTGGATGTTTTCATCTTGCAACCACCTTTCCTGTTTAAAATGCTTGACATTCTAAACATGAGACGTGGTACAGTGCACATAACCATGCAATCATTTACTTATTCATTCAACAAATTGTCATCAAGACTGTGTGGCAGCAGTTGTAGGAATAATAATGGCAGAATTTTTAGTGTTCCACATCCTGAAAACAAACTTTTAATGGGGGAGGATTTTTTGCTTAGTATATTTCTAGAATTTCTTTTGAATAATAAAGTTGCTAAAGGACATTTTATGTAAGTGGCTTCCTCAGTTGTTTTCAATCGCTCTCTAACTTGGGGTGTTAGTTTGAAGGTACAACATAATTAGTATATATAGTGTTTATCAATTTGTCACATATATTCACAGCACTATAATGTGTCTAGATTAGAAAATAAGAGGATAAACCTGTTATAATAATATAACTGCCCAGAGAAAGTTTTTACATTGAAAGGAGAAAAGCACCTGTAATCCCCAACCTCTCAGAGGCTGAGGCAGGAGGTTCACAAGTTTTGAGTTTCACTGGGCAACTTAATGATCAGTGAGATCCTGCCTGAAGATAAAAAAGAGTTTGGGGGATGTAACTGAGTGCTAAAGCACTGGACTCAATCCCAAGTTTCTCTTTTTATTAAAAGAGAAAGGGGACAGTAGATCCAGACAAGTAATTCCAAAGCAAGGTAGAATACAAACTGAATTGCTGGGAGAAGCATAGATGAAATCTGGTGAGGAAGTCAGAGGTGGTGAAAAATACTTTTCTATGAGTGATCCAAGAAAAACTTCAGGGGCCGGGTTGGCACTGGCTTTACTTAGTGCAGTGTAGTTGGGGAACGGACATACAGAGACAGTGGAAATACTCACTGCGCGTTGAGCAAATAGCGTGACGGTGAACATGCAGATATGTGCAGTCTTGGGCATGGTTGGCAGTGGTAAGTGCAGGTCAGTTAAGCCGAGGTGCAGAATGGGGAATATATATCCCTGTCATATGCAGTGCACGTGTTCATTGTGGTTGAGGCAGCTGCTCAGATGTCTCTTCTTCCTCCAGCTGTTTTTCTGTCTGGCCATCATAAACTGTGAGTTTTGTTGATAACTTCATTGCTCATGTGGTGACTGCAATAATCCTTGAATTATGCAGTCTTTACCAGCACTGAGAGAGTGTTGAATGTTCGGAACAGAAATCCAAGTATCTATTCAATCACTGGATGCCATTGCACATTTATGAAATCAGATGAAAGTTTATTTTCACATTGGAGCAAATCTGCTTTTCTGTGCCCAGTTGGGGTGTAAGGAGTGATGATTCTGTTTCCCCGAGAAGGGAAAGCTGTCATCTGGTCAAATATGGACTTGGTGCTGCCAAAGCAGCTGCCTCTCATGATTGGTGATGATGTTGATGGATGATGATTGTTTTAAAATCACTTTTGTAGGGGTAATGGCTATTTTTCTACTTTGGCTGAGTTGTAGTCTAGATTTGGGAATTTCTTGTCATATTAGTATCTTTTTTGATTAAAAAAGAAATTGCTAAGGACTGTGTTCTCTAAGATAAAATGACTCCAAAATTGAAATTTGGGGCAAATGATTGTGAGGTGCTCCATACACATTCCGTAAGCAACAGCATTCATTCTGAGCTATGTAGCGTCATCTTTTGATGAGTTATGTCTTTCAACAAATGGTATCCTAAATGTCAGTGAAGTGGCAGAATATGTGGTACTTAGAAGATATGATAATAACCATGCCTTATTAAAGTCTTCCAATAAAGTTCCTATGTATTAATGTTTGATTGTCTCTGCAATTCTCTTGAGACTTATACTCTTCTTCCCTTTCCTTGGATTGGTCTTCACCCCAAATGCCTGTGTGTTGTTTCTTTATAGCTTTGAATCTCTGCTCCTGTGCCGCCTCATCAGAAAGGCCTTTCTTGATCATTGTCTTTAGAGTGAACCGCTTCCTCTGCCTGCTTTCCTTTCTACATGGCTTTCATTACCACCTGATGATGTGTGTGCGTTTGGTTACTATTTCCTCATATTAGCATATAAGCTGTGTATGTAAGTTTCTATTCAAATTTCTTACCCATAAGTTACTCAGTAATTATTGAATTATTAGCAGTATGAGCTAATTTTGCATACAGAGAGGCCTACATAAAATATTCAAGATATGAAAAAGATTACTTAAAACATAATGCTCAGCTCCAGAGTCAAATTCAAACTTTATATTTTATTTCTAAAATTCCTTTATTTGTGCACATGCAAAAAATACAGACAACAAAAGGCCCTGGGAAGGAACTAAGATATTGAAGGTTACTCTTAGTAGATTACTTTTACACTTTAATGTGTATATTTATATACATTGTAACAGACGAATCAGTTTTGCTTATGCCAAGCCACTGGAAACTACTTTTCTATACCAGTGAATTGTTTAAGTATACTCAGATACTGATTTGAAAAACCCATTTTCAGAAAACAAAAGAAAAGAAAATCTAAACCTTTCAAATATTTTTAAAGGCCAGTAGCATTTGTATCCATTGGGTAAACATGATCAATCAAAACTCTACCAGGTTTATATGGGCTGCTTCCTTAACAAATATGTTTTTTGCTCAGCCATTCATCATGTCTGGAAGTTTGGATGATAAACTTGAACACTCTCTCAGGTTAAACACTGAAAATAGCCATTCAGTGGATTTGTAAAGGGAAAAGCCTGTTAAAGTGGCAGAACGAGTGTGTATTCTGACAAAATAAAATAGCATATTGTAGCCTGTTTATATTAGTGTTGGCTTGATGGGGTGAAACTCAACTTACATATAAGTGCAATGTTTATTTTAATGGGAAATGAGGTTATGAATGGATAAAGCTGCAGTGCAATGGCTGAAGATATTTCTTTGGACCCTCCAGATGCATAGGATGTTTCCCAATGGGACAGAAAGAAGCTGTTAAAGCAAAGTCATCTGATCTACTGACTCTGAGAATCTACTTTAAAAAAGTATAGTGTCTGGCACAATGGTGTATTCCTATAATGCCAGGATTCTAGTAGGTTGAGGTTGGAGGATCACAAGGCCTGGGCAATTTAACAAGTCTTGTCTCAGAACAGAAAATGAAAAAGTGCTGGTGATGTGGCTTACTGTGAAGACCCTGGGTTCAATCCTTACTAACCCCCTCCCCCCTGCAAACACACACAGTCACACACACAAGTTTTAGAAGACATTAAATAACCAAGATATATGTAGCACTGTCCCTGTCATTATATTTAGTAGGGTTGACAAGTTGTTTTGGAAGAGGGGGGAAAAATATTCTAGTATGCAAAATGGAAAATGAAATTATGGAAATAAGCGTCTTATCACATGCAAGAAGTACTGTGAACACAGTTAGAAAAACTAAAATAATCTTGCAAGCTCTAAACCCAGAGAATACACCAATTGTATATAATCTCATAAATGGAAAGTGTGTTTTTCCAGGTCCGTGAATACTTAGAAAAGAGAGCAGAAGGACAGGTAAAGAAAAACAGACTTATTTATTTTTTGTTATATAGAACAGTTTGGGCTTGGACCAAAAACCATGTAGCTCAGAGTTCAGTTCTGTTAAAGATTACCACCGCATGCAAAAATAAGAGTTCTTTAAAAGGCATAGGTGAGCAAAAAGTTGAATAGAATGGGGAAGAGGATCTTGGTAGAATGTGGAAGTGAATGAAATCCAGTGAGCTGAAAAGAAATGAGCAACGCAGCACTTTTCAATCCCAAAGATAAAAAGAGGGGCATGGCTGTCCCACCCCATTCAGGCTTTAGTTTTCTCTCATGGTGCCACAGTACACTGTTGCCATAGACATTTTCTTAAGAAGAACTGAGGAGTATTCTTACATCTTATCCCCTACATAATGAGTGTTTTTATGGAGCTTCTGTAAGATCTCTGCAGAGGGGATTTTTAATAATTTTCGATTCCTGCTTTAGCTGGGATATGTGCCAAAAATGGATTTAAAGCAGTGAATGGATTTTAAAATAAGCCAGCTCTTAGTATTTTCTAATCCTCTTCCAGTGTTTTGTGCATTACCCTCATGTATTGTTGTTTTCGGCATGAGTTTTGGGTTGCACAGAGAAAAGATGACTTATTTAATCAAGTGAAATGTTATGTAATTGGTCCTGGAATTTAACTTTTTGTATTAAATTATACTCACTTTTATTTGACCAATTAAAAATTTCATGAGATGTTCTTAGATTTGGAAGTAATTTAGAGGATGTATCATTCCTTCAATTATAAGACCAGAGAAGATGAGGCAGGAGATTCAGTATTTTTGCTAAAATGCGTAGCTAATTATTAGCAAAATGGGGCTAAAATCCAGATTTTCTGAATCATGGCTTCATTTATTTCTCTCAAGGAGAGAAAAATAATGTTTAAGAATGTGGACGTTGTATTTAAAGTCAAATAAAAATTTAAGGTATCATCCATATTAGCAAGTTAGAAACATTCTACCTTGCCTAAAAATTTATTTAATAATAGCTCCATTATTTTATCAGGTTATTTTGAGATAAAATATAAAGTAAATATAAAAATCTTAGCCTAATGTCTGGGATAGTCAGAAAACACTCAGTACATGATAGTAGGTGTGTATTAGTATTTTATTGCTCCATAATTAGTTACCACAGAAGGAGCAGCCACAAATTACCCATGTTTATGACCTTGAAAATTCCATTGTCTGTGGGTTGACTGCACAGCCTCTGACGATGCTAAGATTAGAGTATAAGCTGATCTCATCCTTGCCTGGAGGCTCCATTAAACTAAGCATAGAGCTGATTCTAAGCTTCCTGAAGTTGCTGGCAACATTCATTGTCTCAAAGTTGGGGAGTTGACCCTGCCTTGGCCTGGGGGAGATGTCAGAGGAGTGTCCTCAGAATCCAGAAACTGCTTTCTGGTTCTCAGCACACAGTCCTTGTCATGGGAAACTTAGAACACGCTGCATTTATTCAAAGTAGGCGGAGCCCTCTCAAGTCTCTTATCACTCCCTTCCAGAATGTGGTGAGTCTGTTTTAAGGGTTTATATGACTATGTCAGGCCACCAAAGATGAGCTTCCTTTTTATTAACTCAGAGCCAACTGGTGTGGTCCTTTCAGTCAATGATTGCAGTACCTACTCAGAGGAGGGAAATCTGTGCTGTCCATAGCACACCTCCATTCAGAAGAAGGCATTAAATTGGGACTGTACACCGGGGGCAGATATCTTGGAGGTAGTCTCACAACTGTGCCTTCCACTAGATATTAATGTTATTATTATTATTATCAATTATTTTTCATTATTATGTATTTCTGAGGAAATTATGGTCAATAGCTTATAATTTAAAGTGGTTTGGTAATGATAGTGGAAAGCAAAGGTACCATATTTGGGACCTTTATTAATCAAGGGATTTACCCTGTGTCTCACTATTTATATGATCATCTAATTTTGCACTGCAGTGCACTATTTAAAATATACTGTTATTTTTCAAAGACTATATGTTAAAATGTGACTTGAGTTATATTATTATAGACTATATTGTTATATAGCTTATAACGCTCCCATGTCCTAAATGAAAACCAACCAGTGACCATGGAACACAGAAGATAATTTTTATAGTCACTGTACTACCTAGTAATTTAGATTAGAACTGTTCACTCATTTTGCTCTAATTCTTAAAGGAAGAAAGGAATCAATTATGTTAAAGGAGAATTAGCAAAACATCTATGAATTTTACACTTAAATCAGAGCAAAATTCCACTTAATAATATTAATATTGTGGTATCTTCTATTTGCACAATGGCACTATCTAAACATTTTCTAAATGCAAGTTAGAAACATCCTGATACTTAACATAGAAATGAAGCTAAGAGAAAACTAACTCTCCTGATCACTTCTAAAATGCTCTCTTTGTCCTGTAAGCTCTATGTTAATTTTCTAGTACACCTTGAATGTGCCAAAAGCAATTTGTAATAGAATTAATTAACATTTTAGAATTTGAGCATAGGCTCCTAGGATATTAAGTATTTGTTCCAGGAATGCTAAAAAAATCCATTGACGTTATGTTCCCAAAGTATTACTTGATAATAACAGCAATGTCAAGGAGATAGCAGATAAACGAATGAATCTATAGTTGGAGATGTTTTCCTCAGTTCTTGGGCTTTTTTATGTTCCCTTTTTGGTTGTGAACTCACATTTACCTTTGAATCAGAGAATAGAAACAGGGCTTTCAAGATCACGTCATGAATGACCTATTAAGAAATATGCTGTTGCATGATCAAAGTCATTGAGAAAATTTTCATTAAAGAAATGAAAAGAAAGATTAAATTTGTCCTTCCTTCATTTCTTCATTGATGCATTGCTATTTCTATGTTTAAGGATTCTTGGACTCAGAGTTACTATAACAAATGCTATATTACATATAGTCTTTCTGTCAGGGTGATATGGCACCAAAAAAAATTATATCAGAGTGGTATGTCACCAAACAGATATTGTATTTTTTGGGTGTTCTGGGGGTTAAACCCAATAGTTCACATATATCAGTAATGTGCTCTCTTGCTGTGCTGTGCTCTGAGCCCTTATTTTTAAAAATTTATCTATTACTACTTATTAATTTCATAATAAATTATTTTAATAGGTCCCATATTTTTCTGTACTTTATAACCATGGATTTTGTTTAAAAATAAAGTTGGTATAGCTTCATTGAAGCAATGTCATGGAGCATAAACATTAAAAAAAGAAATATTTCTCCATTTCAATGAGTTATCTATTCAATTTGGTTTTCGACTAGTTTGCTTTGTATATTACTACAAATCAACAGCAGGTTGAACACTTCAAAATCAAATTTTTTACTTTTATTTATTTTAGCCCAAATCATTGCAAGTCAGTAGTATCTCTACATTACTGTAAGCTGTGATGATTTTTAGTTATATTCCACTTTCATATTCATAAGAATCAAATAATACTTGTTATGTAGTAGATACTAGATAATATCAATTTAATGAATGATATTAGTGAAATTAAAACCATAGTCTCTAATGAATGATTGAATGTATCTTTCCTCTAACATAGTTGAATGGCAAAAATATGTTATTTGTAATGTTTTTGTTTATAACTCAAAGTATTCCATCTGGTGGGAAATAAAATTGACTATATGTCCAAATGGGTTTTTGGTAAAACATTTAACTTTTAGAATCACATTTATTACATTTTAAGAATTTATGTTTGTTTTATTAATTTTCTAAACTTGTTTCCCAAAATTTTTAGAATTTACACACCAATAAGTTACTTTCTTCTTCTTCTTTTTTTCATTTTTCTTGCATTTCCATTACTGTGTCCCATAGTTGTAAATGAGACCAAAAAGTATGGTAGAGATTCACCAGAAGTCAAAAGGTAAATATCATATTTTTTATTAATATATGTTTGAAATACATAATCAGTACATTTGTGGAGAATTGGTACATATACCTATTGCAATTTGATCCATCTTACTTACCCTTTCCATTTCCTCCACTTCGTCTTCTCTTCTCCCATCTCTAGTTCCCCGTCCCACAAAGTCTTCCTCCCTGGTTCCAATCTTCTCTCCTATTTCACTCTTTAAATTAGTTACACTATGGGTTTCTCATATAAGGAAACTACGTGATATTGAACTTTCCGTATCTTATTTATTTCACCTAGCATTATAATCTCAAAATGTATCCATTTTCCTACTAATGACTCAAATTTATCCTTCTTTATCTCCGAGTACCACATTTTCTTTGTCCGTTCTTCTCAAAATGAGAACATAGGCTGTTTCCAAGATTTCGATACTGAGTTGTACTGCTATAAATGTCAGTATAAGGTAGCTACTCTAACAGTGCCCAATTTATTGACCAGTACTTTGATTTTACAACTTGACTTTTGTAATAAAAGATGTCTTCTTCTTTTATGAATTAAATTGTAGTTTTAATAGAGCCTTATCCATGAGAAAACTTAGCATACCAAAAATGGCGATTATCATAATTATTTTTCTCTTTTCTGAGACAAAATATCTGATACCCACAAATTAAAGGAGGAAAGGTTTGTTTCATCTTACGTCTTGTAGAGGTTTCAGTTCATAGTCATCTGGCTCCAAGGCAGGGCAGCATGGCAGAGCGGCATCACAGAGGAGAAACAGTTCATGGCAAGCAGGTAGGAGACAGTGAAGCAGCAAGCAGCAGCGACATTAGCACCCGCGCCTTCCCTCCTCCTTTATGTTCCATCCATATTGTAAACCTTCTGATTGGTGCTTCTAATATCCACCCTCTTAATACCACTATTACACCCTTAATCCACATTCATACACCCTAATTCAGCCATCTTTGCAACTCTCTACCTATAAGTGCATGAGGCCTTGGGAGGACATCTAGATACAAACCTTAGCAGTGATACAAATATTGAATGATGATAAATATATACAGGCTTGATACTTAAACTCCATGGTTCAATTATTTTGTACTTTAATGTTTCCTTCTTCCTGAAGTCCTCAATGCTGTTGTTGAAAATTTTCAAAAATTATTATTTCTTTGCTGTACATGTGTTTTTTTACTTAGTTTGTTTATGTCACTTGAAGCTGATTTTTTTCCCCCCTTTGGTACAGGGGATTGAACTCATGAACTCACGCTTGCCAGGCTAGCACTTATGCCTCTGAGATATATCCCAGGCCCTTTAAAGCTAATGTTTAAGTTCATTGTCTTTTAGAAACTACTACATTCTCAAAAGAATAGCAGAAAATGTATACAAAGGGAAGTAATATACAGTGTATAATACACACATGATTAATTTCAGCAATATAAATTATCATTTTAAGTAATTGGGAATACAGAGAGCATTCTTAGTGTCTAGAATTATTGGCTTGGCTTTTTCAAATTAAATTAATCAGGATAACTAGATAATCCTAAATCTCTAGTCTATTTTGTGATGTATAATTGATAAACTTGAGTTATTTGTCAGGGTTTTGAGGGCTGTTTGCTTCCATTCCTACTACCTTGTTTTTCTACCCATCAGGATAGACAGTGACATTATTTTAGGTACAGGAGCTTTTTATCCTTTTAAAATGTATTTTTGATAAGGCATGGTATTTGTGAGCTGAGGTCAGAATTAAAAACTCATGACATATTGTTTCAGTTAAAACAAAGAGAAATAACAAATATTCTGCCACTTAATTTGTAACATAATTCTAAAATTTCTTTTTTCTTCTGATAAATTCATGGCTAAAGAGCTCTGCTCATGAACTTTTATTTAATTAAAGTATTTCCTTGAAAGCGCGCAATTTTCTACTACTAATCTCTCTGTCTTAATAGAATCATTTTGATCATATGTGCTAAGATTTCTTATTAATTTAACATTTTCAATTATTTCTGCATAGTTGATATGTGTCTTGCTACTTTCTGATATTTAAGAAGCTTCAATAGATATTACCTGAGATTGTGTAATTTTTTTGTTTTAGTAAATGTTTAGAAAGTTACTCCTGAATAAACAAAAAGTAAGCCTACAAGGTAATTGTATGAAATGTTTAATTTTAGAATGAACTGCTTCTTCATAAAAAATTGATAGTATTTTCTTACCTTTTTAAACATTTACTACTTTCAGATGCCCTTTCTATGCTCATATTTGTGAACCTACTACCCATAAAATGATTGGCTTTAAACTTCGTGGATTACAACTCTTGTGTTCAGTAATTCTATCCATTTCTCAAATGATTTCTGAAAACTCCAGTCTTTGGCTTTGGACCTGCCATCTCATATTTTAGTCTGAGGTCTGACCTTTTTATATTTTTATTTTTGAATGTTTGTACATTGCAGTGTTCAATACCTCCATTGATATGTATGGCTTATGATGATGAATACCTTTTCCGTCTTATTAATCAGTGCTTTTCATAGGGCATTGGTCACATAAGAGAAATTCTAAAAAAAGTACATGTATCACGACAGGTATTTATTGTGTACACTGGCACTGTTCTTCTTCACTTACTAATTACAACCCTATGAAGGATAGCTACTACTACCCAAATGAGAAGATGGAGTCTTACATAGGTTTAGTAATTCACCCAAAGCCATATTACATTAGCAAACTGATTATTGAGTGATTATTTATTGTCTATGTATTCCTGGCTTTTTTATTTGAAAACTCTTTTAGCCAAACTTCTGCACCTGTCTCCTTACCAAAACTTTTAAGGATGAGATTATGTGATTGCTTTTGTGTAAAACGCTAATTTTTTGTATAGTTAAACTGTGAACACAAACCCTAAATCCATTCACCAATCAGTAAGAGGGCAAGAAAGTGATCAGTGAAAGTTATCTCTAATGTTAATGATAATAAAAATTTCAGACAGTGCTCTATTTTCATAAAGAGCTTTTCATGTGAATTCTTATTTGATTGGTCTCATATAAAAAATTGGGAAAATGAGGTGCAGAGTAGAAAATGTGATCCAAAATCTATAGTTGATGAATAATAGGTTTAGGATTCAAATCCTAGTGTTTTTGTTCCTCCCTTTCTGTTTTTTTTTTTTTTTTTTTTTTTTTTTTTTTTTTTTTTTTTACCTGGGATCGAAGTCAAAACCTTGCACGCCAGGCAGGCACTTAGGCCACTGAGTTAAATCTCTGGCTGTTACTTCCTTTCATGGAAGATGGTTTGCTTCTTTTTTCTCTTCTTTTTTGTTGTACATTTATTCATTGTTTCCATAATAATCATTACTAATATTCTATTATATTTATGCTTGTTTATTTTAGTCACTTAGTTTCCCCCTCATTTGACAGCTTATGGAATTTTGTGCTATATTATGATGTATCTGTTGAAGCCAGATACTTAGTTACAATTCAGTTCATTTTATCATTTAGAGAGCATATAGACCTCATTTTTTGTCCAAATATGAAGATAGAAGTTCTTTTATTCAATGCTATATAATGTAGCTATAGGATTGAATCATGTTTTTTTTTCAACTTTAAATAACATATTTTTACAGACACTTGTTTATTGTAGCAGGTTGTCCTTGCATTGTAGGCTGTTTAACAGATACTGTGACCACTCCCCAGTGCCATATCCCTAGTTGTGATAATCAAACATGCCTTCAGATATTGCAAATGTTTTGCCCCCAGAGGATCCAAAGTTGTCACTTGTTGAGAATTTCTGTATTAAATGAAGACAATAATGGTACAAATATTTTGTAAATTTGGGAACATTTTCCACATTCAAATTATTGTTAGTATAAGCCTTTAAAGTTGATAAACACTCACTTTTGCAGTCAGGACAAGCAACAGAAAGGGTAAGCCGGGTAGACAGTAAGGACCAGATTTGGATACCTTACAGAGTACCCATATGAAAGCTCACTCACATAGATTCCTACTTAAAATTTATTGCTGTTATATTACTCCAAGCAAATATTTAATATAATATTGCCTGCTAATAGGACTTGCGATTATAGATTTTTCATCTCCTTATGAAACATTCTGCAGCATATTCACCTCCATATGATGAATAATTAAAACTAAATTGTACGTGTCAAAATAAATGAACACAGCACATTTGGAGATAGAATAATCTCTTTTGTTTTGCAAGTTTATCACCTACTATTATTTGCGTTATTTGTTGCTGCATAGTGACTCAAAATTATTATTCAGAGTTAGAGTGCTTATATTTATTTTCTTCAAGTGAGATCAGAGAGCATTCTAATTAAATTCTCACACCTGCCAGGGCAGGCGCTTAAGCCACTGAGCCAAACTCCCAGCCCTGGTTTTTTGAGGCAGGGTTGCACTATGTAGCTCAGGCCAGCCTTGCGCTCAAGTTGTAGCCCAAGCCGGCCTCGAACTCACAACGCTCCTCCTACCTCAGCCTTCGAGTGCTGGGATTAAAGGTGTGTGCCACCACGACCGGCTAGTTTTTCTACTTCTTACAGAGTAAAAATCTAGCATTCCCATGAGGCATTCTCCACTTAACGAAATGTATACATTACTGCCCTTGTGGTTCTTGTCAAGTCAGGTGATGTTCATACGTAAGTTGTCTTTAAATGACAAAATAGAAGTTATTTATATGATAGACTTTGGTGATGAGACTTCACAAAAGCTGTTTAGAAAGATATAGGCACTTTATCTCTCAAGAAGTGTCTGCTACTTTATTTTAATGTATTGTGTTACGTTTACCATCTGGGATAAAAACTTGGGCATCAACATCAACTATTTTAGGCTGTGGAGTTTAATTTTGAAGTGGTTAAAAAATTATATGGAATAGAGCAAATGGTGTCAGACAAGCTTGCCTCATCGCTCTTTCTTTACAGTGGAGCATTGGCCAGTGATGTAGAAATTGCTCGTTTAATTTCAGATAGAACAGTGTGACTTGAGAATGGCCTGGACATCTTCCATTTGTAGTACTTTTTATTTTTGTCACAATTGATCAAATAAAGCTGCCTGAGTATCTGTGTGTGGGATGCAGGTTCAAAGTGATTCTGTTTTTCCCAATAAGTCCCAAACATGCTGTCATCTTCATTTTACTTTCCTTCTCCTATCTTCAGTGACCCTTGCAGCTTCCTCACAAATGACATTGACTATACTTATTACCCCAGCATTTTTCCGGTGGTAAAATACATTATTTTTTCTTTAACCAGATTCAGAGTTCCCTGTATTCATTCCCTGTATGTTTCACTTCACTTTTAATGTGTAATTTCAAATGTATTTCTAACTCCTTCTGCATAGTGTTTTCCATTTACTGAAAACTTATGCTATGTGAAATAATGTAAATGAGAGATCTAAAATGCGTCTTTTTGTTATCTGCTTCATGTTTCCAACTGGATCAAGTTTTCCAGATAATTTTATCTTGCTTACCAGTTTCATCTGCATCATATACTTTAGAAAACTAAGTATTTGTTTTAGATTAATTCTATGCCATAGACGTTTTCAAACTGATGAAAACAGTGGAAAAGCCCATTTAGAGTTTTTGCAACTTTATGTAAGAGAATAAAATCCTTCACAGTGAAGTACTGGAAACTTTCAATGTAAGTTCTGTTTGGAAAGAAGTGTAGGTTTTATAGCATTGGACTTGTCCTATGAGGTCTCTATACCATGTTTTTCTAGGTAAAATGAGAATTTTGTATTGTATTTCTGCTGCCCATTGTATATTTGAGATTCACAAATGTGTGATAGGCAAAGATGTGAAAAATATTTGCAGCTCTATGTTCAGTTTACTTTGCAAATATACTCCCCTCACCCTAGATCATTCCTGATAATTATCCCATCAGATTCAAGATGACTTCATTTTTTTTTTTTCTTTTTCTTTCTGGTACCGGGGATTGAACTCACAACCTCACACCTGCCAGGCAGGTGCTTAGGCCACTGAGCTAAATCCCCAGCACAAGATGACTTTAAATAGCACTTCTTTTCATGCCATATTAGACTTGTCTGTCATAGACAAAAACACTGTAAGAGCAGAGACTTCAATAAGAGAAAGGTTTGTCTTTTCTTTCAATCAGTATTGAAGTAGGCAATGCAAGCCTGCTATGAAATTCCATGATGTCGAGGCTTTGTCATGCAGTTTTTAATCCTGTGATTGCAGATGAAATTTAGACATAGCCACATTCCACGCAGCAAAAGAATGAAAATGGACAATTATTTCCTTACAAGAAATGTTCTCTGTTTTTGTCATACAGTTACTTTGATAAATCCTATATATTAATGTTCATCATATGGCTAGTATGGTTCCAAAGATAACAATCCTTAATTTTGAAGTCCTGTGACCAGCTAAAATTTCTTTCATATGTAAGCAAAGAAGAATTGACAATATTTTCCACCACAAACATTAATATTAATATGTTCTGTATTTATAACGAAGAGCTTTTATAAATAGGTTCTGAATTACATTGTGGGTTTGACCCATGTATAATAAAACAAGTTGATGTCATTCTCTCAACGGCAGTACCAAAGCAATGAATGAATATTCACTGAAGATGTACATGGAGAGATGATATTTTTCCTAAATGTGGACGCTATGACTAAAAATGAAACTCAGTTTTAAAATTTTAAAAAAATACACCCTATTTTCATGTCTTTACTCATTCAGCAATCACTGAACACCTTTTGTACTTAATCATTACAGTATTGTTTTTCGTAAAGTGGCTGCTATTATACAACCATTTATCAACGCATGATTTAGAGTCTTCTTTGGAATGATTTTCAGTGTTAATCTTCAGAACTCATGAGGAAATAGTTTTGTTCAATACTAATTTTTCTCTTTCTCTCTGGTTTCTTTCATATTTTGCTAGGATGGCTTCCTGCCTCTTAAAAATCTAATCTAGCTCCACAGGGTGGAGATTTGGTTCTCTTACATGACTTTTAAATAGGGCTGGTAGCTGTGTTTGAGGCTCCCGTACATCTGAGATCAGTGCTGTAATGTGCTGGGAACAAGGTAGTTAATATTTAATTTAATGAACACTACCACTGAAGCATTTACGGTACCTTCTATGCAAACTGATTCATTGATGAAGAATAGTGTTGCTATTTTGAATGTTTCAGAAACATCATCCTATTGGAATTTTTTTTTCCAGGATTGCCAGAGTTCTAGGAAGACGAAGGCCAATGGTGGCGGCATTAGCCACCACCACAGTGAAATGGTTATCTTGCTTGGCTTCAGGTTTTCAGATAACTAAAGAATGTTCCTCAATACTGAAACCAAAGATGAAGTTGCAAAGTATGAGCAAGCAGTACTATATAGAATTTTATGGGAAAATAAATTAAGAATTAAATAAATTTGTTGGCATACATCTCTCTCTGGTTCCTGGGGGAATTTTCCTTTCAGGAGTGTAAAACATTTCTGATGAGTAAACTCAGCCTGTGTCTAAAAGATAACATTCACCTTCTTTCCTTGCTTCTGTGCCAAACATAACTGTCATGGATAGAAATACAGTGTAACAGCTGCTGAAAGAACCGTATCCTGAGGTGACATTGTCTTTTACTTAAGAAACACGTAGGTTCCCTTTAAATTGACCTATATGTGTTTGAAAAAGAAGCATAAATAGCTCCTCTCTTCAGAGGAAGAAGACTATTTCAAAGAGTCATTTTCTTTGCTAACAAAGAAATTCATACTGGAGACAAATCAGCAATTTCACAGCTGGTTTGTGAAATCCTGAAATGATGTATACAAATCAAAGCAGGAGAGATTCATTTAGAATGAAAGGAATATTTGAATTGCATCCCAATTTCTAATAAGATATTTTTTCATAGTCATACGTTATTATAAACATGCCATGTCAGTTATACAGGACAATTCATATCTCTGCCCTGACTCGTGAATTTAATAAGAAAAGGACAATTTGAAAGCATAAAATTGCTGGGTTGGGTGGAGCTCTATCTTTTAATTCATATTTTATCCTTACCTCTTTCTCTGAAAATTGGCCATAATAACACCCTTAAAAGTCATTCCTCAACAGTTACATGAATACAGCCATTGTTTCTAAAGGTAACATATTCTGTTGTCTGAGACTATTGGATTTTCTTATGTACAATGAAAAAAAAAGCCTTTTATTGATTTTGATTCTTCCATCTGGAATTCTCAGAATTCCAAGGCTTTCATCTTACATATAATAGTCCTTATGTATTGCCATATAGTAATAATTTCTTCTGGAATCTGTTACTTCTTGGGCATAGGTGGCGGGACTAAATAAAATGTCATATACTCTGTGTATATCAGCAGTAACTTGAAGATATTAGTTCATAACAGTTGATCATGGAATGGATGTTGGTTGTGAAAAATAGACATATCAATGTTTTGGGCCTATGAATGTTTCACAAACATCCACTATTTGCTCAATATGTTTTGTCAGGTGTCAAAACAGTCAAATATGCCATCAAACTTATATCATGCAACTGGTGTTTGAATGCACTTTTAATGTATTAATACTTGCCTGTTACATAAGACAAAGAGAATGTTAGCCAGTACTTTATTATGGCTATAAAGGGAGGGATCACTTCTCTTTTTACTCGCATGCTTTGATTTGAGAGAACAAAACTCTATCTTTGATTCAATAGTAGAGATTTTTACATTCAACTTTAATACTACTAACATAATTTTGAGTATATACTATTTACATGGATGTGCCTCCGCAAGATTTAGAATGAGTCTGATGAAGTATCGGGGAAAACATTTTCACCCCAGAATTGTTATATCTCAGTTGTTACCATTAACTTGTAAGATCTGTGGAAGTAAGGATTGGATTCTTTTATTATAAAATCTGTTGCATATCAGGAATTCAGTAAAGAAGGCTAAATTTTTAGACTGCATTCTCTGCCTCCACAAGCGGGTTTGTCGCATGAATTAAATTCTAGTTAGTGTGACGTCTGTCTGGCTGTCTGTCTATGAAAGGAAAATAAAGAACCATTCCTTGACAAATTCAATCCTTGATAGCATATCTCTGGCTCCCTTTATCCATCACTAAAGATAAAAATGGGAGGATATAAGAAACCAGACTCTTGGGGTGTTTTATCCATCAGCTCTTATCTAGACTGAGTAGCCTGTGGTAGTGTCTCTTCTTCTTTTTATATGTGGGAAGAGGAAAATACTGGCTATGATTTTATGATTAACAGGTTTTTCTACTGATTGCCAAGTTAGCAGAAATTCCGTGCCCCCATGACAGAAAAATCAAATAGGTTTCTGCCTACACGCCTGATTCTTTCATTACCCTGTTTGCAAACAAGCCAAGTGGCTTTGTGATATAAATCCAGACTGAATTCTCAATGCAGATGTGTCCCAAAAGTAGCAACATGTCAAAGGTGTGCCCTTCAAGGAAGAGCAGAAATAAACGGACATTAAAAAAATCACCACTCAGAGGTCTTTGTTTAATCAATGGTTAGTTTAGTGATGATTGCAGAAATTCACTACATCAAATTTAATCAGGGATGTTTCTGGCATGTGGGTAGCGAGCTTACTGATTAATTCATTTATATTCTTGAAATATGATATGTTCTCCTGGAAGAGTTTCCACGGTTTGGCAATCCCACAGTGTGCATTTCAGCATCTCTAAATGACTCTCTATTCATCATCCCAGAGTCTAAGCTTGGTGCTGGGTACTGATTAGTTCACTAGACTAAGAGTGACAGACAAGAAATGGCACTATTTTAGTTCCTCTCTCAGAACAGCATCAAAGGAATAGTGTGTAGGTGGCTCTAAATACATTAGGATTTTGATGCTACCCCTTGGAATTGCCTTAAGAAATCAACTAGGAGTAGTAAGCGAATTATGATAAAATGATGTCTTTCAAAGAATTTCATCTTTCTTCAATGAAGTTCTGAAACCATTTAAGCACAAGTATGTCTGTAATATCATGGGTTATATTAAAACTGTTATTTTGGTGTTCAACTTAGATCTGGTGATTATAAGTTCCACTTCCCTATTAAAAAAAAAAAACAGTGAAAGACTCAGAAGTTAATGACTATTTCTTAGATGAAAAGTTAATTTGTGGAAAGCTTTAAACACAGCATTACTAGTCTTCTTTTGGATGTTGTGTTAATAGTGTATGCCTATTGTTTCTACACAGTTAGGGATAGAGAGAAGCTGGGAAATATGTAAAATACATGAGCGAGCTCCTTCTATAAATATATCATTTGGCTTTACATGTGGGGATAAGATAGGATCACCTGTTCTGACTTGTGGGACCCCACTTCCCTTCATTTCCAGAGGTGCTTTGTAGAAGACTTTGAAGAGGATTGCCTGGAATGTCTATGAATATATGTTGTGTCTGCACATTTATGTTCACAGTCATGATAACAAGGAGAAGGGAGAATATTATTCCTTGTGGTCATTTTCTAGCAGGAACATTGTGACTTTCCTGAGGAAGACTGAATGGTGCTATGACAGAAAATGAGTGTTAGAGCTCTCTGGGATAGAGCTCTTTGGTGGTCCTGGCAATGCCAGACCGTGACTCGTTTCCTTCCCCTGAGCTCACTCCTCATAGGTTAGCTGCCTCCTCATGTGTTGGTGTTCATCTTGCAACTGAGCAACTGTTACCTCTGTGAGGTATTAGTTAGCGCACAGGTTTGTAGGCTATGATTATTTTTCCTTTCTACAGAATTACTGTTTTCCAAAGTTGAACATCTCTATCTTATTTCTTTTCTAGAGATCTAAATATTTTTTAGGTCCATTTTATGACTGAGGATCTCTCTGCTTTGGGTGACATTATAGTAGGAAGAATACAGGTCATAGAAAAATATAGTCTGCACTGTCTCTGAAAACTGTTTTGTGTGTTTATTTAATAAACCTGTTCAGATAACTTGCTATCATCAGAAATATGTGCAAGTATGACATAATTTTTCCTTTTCCTTTTGTGTTAAATAGCAAAATGATCTCATTTATCCAGGTAAATTTTTTTATTGCTAAGAGAGAATGGAGTGTAAGAAGAAGACACAATTATTTACACTGTGGTTGGATATTCTGGTAACTATGATATTTTTGAATCAACTTCAGGTTTTGTAAATATGTTCATCATTTTGAGTATAAGAGTATGGATCCATTTTCTGTCCCTGCAGTTATTCATTATATTATCTTTGTCTAACCATGTAATCTCAGTTTACCTCCATTTCTTTGTTTATAGGGATAATAATAGTACCACACCATAGATTTATTATAAAGGTGAAATAAGTTAATATTTGCAATGTTCTGTGTAATTTGTCATTATTATGAGAATAGTATTTGTTAGATGATCTTGTTGAAGAAAATATCACTATAATTCCAGGTAGACCATCAGCTCAGACTTTCCTTTCTTGATTACCCTGCTTACACCACTACTAGTGAGTGTGATTTGTTGGTATTCTACAACTGAGTCGCCTGTGGGGCCTCCTGCCTATAAAATTTGAGTCTAATAATTATGAGGCAGCTACCTCTGACTTGTGAACCTTGATTTAATTCAGCGTCTGAGATTTACTCAAGAAACATCTTTTCATAAACTGGGGTTGTGTTGTTTTATTGTTTTGTATTTCAGAACTTTAAATAATGAGGAACAGATGCATTATACAATGAATACTGAAAAGTTATTAAAACCATGTTTTTGAGGAATATTTGGAAATATGGGAACATGTTCATAAAATGTTAAGTAGGAAAAATAGGTTAGGCTGCAAAATAGTATTTCAGTATGATTCTAAATTGGTAATCATCAAAGAATTCGATAATCATGAATGATGTTATTAAAATATTATAATCCTATGATAAATTTTAATGAGTACTTTCTTGATTTTGCCTTGACATTTTAAAATGAGAATTACAACTTTCTCTGATTATAAAAGTAATAAATTTCATTGAAGATATTTCAAAAAATTACAAAATGTAAAGATATAAGGCATCATTTATAGTCCACTGTCCTGAAATGACCTTATTAATTTTAAAGTTTTTCCTTTGAAATTTTACTTAAGCATTTTTATATACACTACTTTTCTTTTTTTAATGGAGTTTATTTTATCAGCCTTTTTCCTTTCATCAAGATGTCATGGAAACTTTCCATTGCCAAAGTATGAGGTATAATTGAAAATATGATGAATGTTTACATTTTTAAAAATTTATTACAGTAAAAGACATTATCATTAACCCTCCTCAAAAATACTTCATCTTGCTCTCACATACTTGTGCCTTCTTTTTTGCCATTTTCTGAAGCACTTGTCTTTTGTTGTGCTGTGGTGGCTGCCTTGATGTTCTGAATCAATTGAAAACATTTGCCTATCAAGGTCATTCTTACTTGTTGAATAGCCAGAAGTTGTAATATGCCATATTCAGTGAATAACATAGACAAGGGCAATGTTTCTATGAGCCTGTTATTTCGTTGGATATCAATTCACAGCTGTGCTCACTGTAATTTTTTTTTATCACACTTTGTAATGATACTCACAAATTAGAACTTCCGGAACAGCTTCATGTTGTGGCAAGAGTGATGAGATAAGTATGTTCAAATTCCTATTAGTAGATGAATTGATGGCTTTCATTTACTGTAATAATTTTAAAAAAATTTAAAAGTTCACTGTACATTTTGATCATACTTCTTATGTTGCCTTTCTTCGTCACCCTAGTGGTCCTGTTCATCAAATAGCTGTTTGTTCACTGAATGCATGACAACAGTCCCTGACTGTAGACATTTATAGTTTGTCTTGTACAATTTGTGTGTGAAATTATAGTGACTATAGTCTGATGAGCATCTTTGTGCATATCAATTTATACTACCAAAAAGAGTTTTATTAAAACAGTTTCCTTGAATTTTAAAATAAATCCATATTAATGTTTTAATTTATTCTCCTTTGATTATTTACTTTGAGTGTTTTTTACTAAGTGTGCTTGAACTTTTCAAGTTGACCATTGGTTCCATCATTATTCATTTTATAGCAATGATTACTTGCTCTTTGGAAAGTGTGTTGAAAGGTTACCAGATATACTTAGAGTGTTTTTGTTGTTATTGGTTTATTAAATGACTCTACAACTCGGGATAAAATGGTGATTGGGCTCTCAGATATTACTTTTATAATGTTGCATATTCATTAAAAATAAGCCTTTGAAATTAGAGTTCCATCAGCCATAAGTAAGAGAAATGACGTGTGTTATCAGGAACCCGTGAAGCCCTATCAAAATGCTCTGGCCTATCCTTGTATATTTCTGTGGAGTTCTGTAATATGTTATTAAAACCAGATATCTCATCTTCTTGAGGTGGGAATGGAAATTACTTTTAAAATGTCACTCTGGGATATGAAAGGATTGCTTAAATTATCTAAGATGATAAAATTAATCTAGAAATTTTCATGATGGTCAGATGTTCCTGTTATATTCAAAGCTAGAAGTCAGATGATGACCACATTTTAAAATGTCATCCAAAGGCTAAAAATTTGTGAATGATGTATTTAAAAAAAATAAATGACGAGGGAGGCAGAGGCAGGAGGATTACAAGTCTGAGCCAAATCTGGGGGATTTAGTGAGATCCTGTCTCATAGTGAAACATTAAAAAGACTCAATGCAATGGCCCTGGTTCATCCCTATGACTGAGGAAAAAGAAAAAAAAATCAGTAAAGGCAGTAAACCTGATCATTTAAATTGTCTATAAAATTAGGCAATGACAATTTAAAAATATTCTTCTTGTATTGTGTTCTTAGTTTTCATTTTATAATTGACCTTTTGAATCCATTCAGTACTCACTTCTGTCTTATTCTGCATATCTACATATTTACACAGTGAGGTGATAAAAGAGCCTGCTGAGGTTGCTTTGCACTTAAAGCAGCAAATATGTCAGTAAGATGTGTCACTGGGACTTGGTTTTCTGGTACTGTTGAGGCCCCGTGCAGAGAAAGTCAGTTTCACTTCTTGACCTCATTTGTGGCCACTTTCTGTGTGTCTGGTCAACTCTCTCTGGGATGACTGGTACAGAGTTGGGGACTTGGTTGGTAATCAGTTGCCCGAATCTTTAAGTTTGCCCTACACATTTGTTGGACTGAGTGTGCTTAAGAAAGAAAATCTTGTCACATTAATGTGAAGATCTACCTTCCACTCACTATTTTCTTCTTAATATGAATATATATTGAATGAAAAACAAAAAACCTGAGTTTAAACCATCAATACATACGTTTTTAAATTATGGCTTTGCTATTTATTGTTAAGGTTTATAATTCTCTAAACAAAAGCTTTCCCCATGTAAAATAGGGATTATCTATTTTGATATGCTTTTTGTATACATGGTGTCTAAGAAATAAGAGCTTGTTTCTGCTTGCCTTGATTTAATGGTGTTTGGTATTATTTCTCTGCTGTATGTGAATATTGAAACAAGCACTCCCTGGAAGCCTGGAGATGGGAAATAAACTATTTTGAATTTAAGGAAGCAGATAAACTTTCCTTATTTATTCAGTCTGTGGAAGCACATGTTATACATAAATCTTTATCCAAAAATCAAAGAATCATTTTGGATATTATTTGTTCTTTAAACCTATAATCACTTATTTTTCTTCTAAATCCTAGAGATGTAATATCATCTTAATTTTATTTTGTTTTCTGAATTTGGCTACATATCTTTTCTGTACTACTAAGTGCTAACAACTGGTTATCACCTGATTTCTTCTATATTAAAGCGATCTTCAGCATCATTCTCAGCACATTAGAAGATCAGTTACTGTATGCAGTTGTGATAAAGAAAGTTGAGAAGTATCTTAGGAAAAGAAGGACAGGGAAGGAAGGCATGTGACCTGAGAAGACATTCTATACAGGAATGCGAAAGTTTCCTGCAAGGCTTACTAGCAAAAATGTTAAATATTTGTAGTTCTGATAGCTCATGTTCCTGTGATATGTCTGATTAATTCCTTTGCTGGGAACCCATGTAAAATTCTCAGAATAGAAACGAGCCCTGTTAAAACCTTGGTGACCCATCTGGATAATGCATCACAGGACCCAGGGATGAGGAATAGAAAGGGTATGGGGAATGTGAATGAATTAAGTACAAATTCAAATTTCTGATAAAAAAGAGAAACTCAAAGGAGGTATGTTTCTTACTTATTCCCTGGAGGGATTAGAATTGACTCCTCATGGCAACTGAGGAAAGAATATAAGAGTTATCTAAAATTATACATGTATGCTATTTATGTTACCTATTTGTTGGATTCACCAAAAGCTTTAGTGCTGTAAGTGGCTTATTACAGACTTATCAAGAAGATAACTTTTATTATAGATGGCTAAGTTAGGTAAAAATATTATAGGCAGTCAGACAGGGCTAGATCCTTGGAAAGTCAGTACAGAGAATGAAACACATTACAACTGTGGCTGGAGGAACACCTGTTGGAGGCCAGGCCTCCAGATAAAGACAAAATGACCAGGCCTACATGCCTCCCAGAGAGATAAATGATAGATTAATATGAGTCACCCTCTTGGTGACCAGGACCCTCTGATTCATCTCTTCCTGAAAAGGTCCTTGTTCTTTCCATGTATACTTGCTATATGATCTACCTCCCCACTGGATCAGTACTACCGAAGCAGCTAAACTTGGAATCCTCTTGGAGTGATCATAGTTTTGTCTCACACTGTACCCACCTTGTGATTTTCTACCCATCTCATGATTTTGCTCTATAAAACTTCCTCTACAAAATGAGATTTGCAGCCACCCATTTTTTAGGTCCCCTTCTGTGTCTCAAGGGCTGTCTCACTCTCAATGAAAATTTCTTACTCTTAACCTTCATGGCTCCTTAGAATTCACTCCTCGGTTTTGGGGAACACGAACATCATGTATCTGACATCTAGCAGGCTGGGAGTTACATTTATTTCTGCTATATCACTTCCCTGTTGTAAGGGGTCATAGGCTGGAATAAAGATAAAATAGTATTTCATTAAACTTTATTAAAGAAATTAATAAGTAGTCTTACTAAAAGCACTGCAGTTAGAGTCTAGCAATTAGAAAGACAAAGGGAAACAAGGAGAAAGAAACCAGACCTGGGAAGCCACCAGACAACACAATTAACAGAACAATTTACAGGAAGAATCCACAGAGAAAATGGATGTAGCCAGAAATCTAAAAGGCTGGAGTAGCCAGCACACCTCACTCCTTGGTAAAATACAAAGGAGACAAGAGGTGGACACCTAAGGGCTCTTAATTGATACATAAAGACACGTACACTGATACGTATACACTTACATGTATTTTTTTGCTTTAACATCACTATACCATGCACCAGATATTCATAGGTTCCCCTGATCTCTAAGTCTAAGCTGTGAGGCTCCCTGCTCCCCACATTTATTCATCCTGAAAGGACAGGAAGGAATTAAAGGGCCAGAAAGAATGTAGATAGAGTTACCCAGGTTAGGATCAAAGGTAGCCAGACAGCCAGTCAGATAGTGACATCTTTCAGGGGATGGGAGAAATCACTAGTCCTAAATAAAAAGTATCTGAGGACAAAACCCAAGGTTATTCACTTTCTGATGCTACAGAGGCTTCCAAAGTAGCTGAATCCTCCTTCTGCTCCGTCCTCCTCCTCCTCCTCCTCTTCTTTTTCTTCTTTTCCCTCCTTTTCTTTTCTTTTTCCTTTCTCTTTTCTTTTCTTGCTTTGCTTTGCTTTGCTTTGCTTTTCTTCTTTTCCAAATAAACTGTCTTCCTTTATGTTCAGCTCTGCCTCTTTAATTCATGACAACATGTTGCTGAGTTTACAATCCAGCTAGAATCCTGGGAGCTGCTTGTTCCAGCAGAGTAGTGGTGTAGCCTGGTGTGGTGCAAATACCCCCCGCCCCTAGACGTGATGCTGTCAACTGAGCAAGCAGTATTATCTTCAGCTGGACATTTGAATAAGCTAGCATTCACATTATGTCTTATTGATATAGAGGAAAAAATTAACTCCCTGCCTGCTAGATGTTTGATACACCGAGTTCATGTTCCCAAAAATTGAAAAATAAATCGTAAGGAACAACAAAGGTTAAGATTAGGAAAAATTTATTGAGAAAGCGAGCTCCTCAGAGACAGAAAAGGACCCAAAAATGGTTTACAACAGACCTCACTTTTCAAAATCACGTTTTGAAAAGTTTTGTAAAGCAAAATCATGAGGCAGGTATAAAATTATGAGGTGGGTCAAAATTATGATTAACTAATAAGATTACAAGTATAGCAGCTTAGGTAATATTGATCCAATGGGGAAACAGGTCATGTAGTAAGGGACATGGGAAGAACAAAGAGTTTTTGAGGAAGGGGTGAATTAGGAGGTCCTAGTAACCCACCTGGGTGACTGATGTCTAGCTAGACTATTGGATCAGGTGATTATAATCTTCAATTTATTGTTTATCCCTAGGGGATACATATGGGCCTGGTAATTCCATATTTATCTTGAAGCCTAGCCTTTGATAGATACGCCTTTAGCCACAGATCCAACATGTTCTCATCTTTTGCACTGGCCTAGCCCTCACTGTGTGTAACATTTCTACCTAACTTAGCTGTCTATAATAGTATAAATACCATGAGTAAAATCAAATATTACATGAAGTATATGCTCTCAATATGCCAGATGAATCATGTTCATTAGACCTTATCATAAATGTTCAGTGATGTATTTTTTTCCATGCTACGGTTATGCTAGTGACTAAAACGTACTGATATGGACAATTTTCTATAATTTCTTGAACTTTCTGTTCAGTACATGTTTCTTTTCCTCTTCTCAGAGATCGCTTTCTTTTGAGCTCTTCTAGTAATTGCTAAGTATATATGATAAATTTCATTATTAGATATTATATCATATTTATTTTTGATTGAAAATCAGTCCTGTAATTTGAAGGTTTGTAAATATTGAGTATAAAGTCAGCAATAATCTAAAAACAAATCAACAGGTTCAAAAGTGTTTTATTATTTGTATGTAAACTACACATGTAAATCTGTCTATAGAACATATATAAAGAAATACGTTGGGCTTATATGTATGCATTAACATTTCAGTATCTTCATTATTGTTTGAACACCTTTTTGCTTGATTTGGTTTCCTTTATAAGTTGTATCATGATGAACAAACTAAATGAAAAGTATTTCAAAGGCGGGAATATTCTTTTTGTTTGTTTGTTTGTGGTCCCCACAGCATACTGCATTACAAATTAAAGTTCTTAATAGGTAGATTTTGCTATGAACTTACATGATAGTCATTTTTACTCCAAACAACTGCTGTGAATACAACAATATGCAATGTGCTGATTATTGTTACTCTCCTATTGGCTGGTTGTGAAATTATTTTATTGTAATTTCTTACTTTTCTTCTGTTCAAATTAAAAAAGAAAAAAATTAAATTCATTTCCCTTTTAAAAATTTTTTCCTTCTTATATATAATTGTTACATTTTCTTTATTCATTCTTCTAATGATGGACATGTAGGCTATTTCCAAGATTTAGCTACTATAAATTTTGCTGTTATAAACATGGCATGTTCGTATCTCTGTGGTATGAAGCTGCTAACTCTTTTGGGAAGATACCTAAAAGGGGAACAGCTGGGTCAAATGGAACCACTAGTCCTAGTTTTTTGAGGAATCCACACACTGCTTTCCACAGTAGCTGTATCAGTCTACACTCCCCCCACCAGTGGAGAAGGGTTCCTTTTTCTCCTCAGCCTCACCAGCATTTGTCATTGGTTGATTTCTTGATGGTAGCCATTCTTTCTGGAGTGAGATGGAATCTCTGTGGTTTTATTTTGTATTTCTTGAATGACCAGTGATGTTGAACATTTTTTCATATATGTATTTGCTAGTTGTATTTCATCTAATACTTATCTATTCCTTTCAGATAACCATTTTTTAATTGGGTCTTTAAATTGGGGAGCCCTGATTTTTTTTGAATTACTTATATATTCTGGATATTAGTCCTTTGTCTGAGGAGTAGCTGGTGATTTTTTTTTTCTCATTCTGTAGGTTGTCTCTTCACTCCATTGGTGTTTGTTGTTGTTGTTTTTGCTGTGTAAAGCTTTTTTTTTTTTTTTTTTTTGTGAGACAGGGTCTCGCTATGTGTTTCAGGCTGGCTTTGAGCTCACTTTGTAGCCCAGGTTGGTCTCAAACTCACAACAATCCTCCTGCCTCTGCCTCCTGAGTGCTGGGATTACAGGTGTGCGCCACCATGCCTGGCTTGTGTAAAGCTTTTTAATTTGATGTGATCTCAGTTGTTGATTCCTTATAATATTTCCTGTGCAATCAGGGTTTTGCTCATAAAGTATTTGCCTATACCCGTGTCTTCAACAAGAGTAGTACTTATTTTGTTTTCCAGCAGATTAAATGCTTCTGTTTTAATATTTAGATCTCTGATTCATTTTGATTTTAGTTTCATGCATGGTGAGAGATATGGGTCTAGGTTTAATCTTCTACAGGTGGAAAGCCAGTTTCCCCAGCACCATTTATTAAAGAGGCTATCTTTCTTCCACTGAAGGTGTTTGGGCCCTTTGTCAAAGATAAGGTAGTTGAATGTGCTGAGAGTTACTTGTGCCATAAAGAAGGATTATCTTGAGACAATTTTAGGTAAAAGTATGCATCTCAAAACCATAATTTTAAGTGAAGTAAGTCAGACACACAAGTTTAAATATCACATTGCTTCTCTTGAGTGAATAATCCTAAGTATAAATAAGGAGCAAAATGAAGGCTAGACCTTGGAAAGCAGGAGAAACTTATTCAAATGAGAAGGGGAACCAGGGAGGGGGAGAGGAAAGGGAAGGAAGGGAAAAAAAGATTAAAAACTAGAATGGAAAGAAAATATGGAAACAAAGGTTTTGTAAATGGGAAGGGGAAGAAGGGCTGAAGGGAAAGGAGGAAATTGAAGGAAAAATGAATTAAGAAATATTGTGCTGGTACAGATTCCTCATGATGAATGTGGTCATTATGTATGGCAGACATGTATTATACTAATAAAAATGTCTTGAATTACTCAACAATGATAGAGTATATGTTAGTACTCTAATTGGTTTTAAAAATTCATTTCCCTCAGAATATCGCAAGGTATAAATCTATGTTTTAAAAATTATATGAACAATTAGGCAATATTGAAAAAACGGTGTATTTGGTAAAAAGATACCCAAAAACAAGAGAAGAGGGACTATATATGTTAGAATCTGCAGATTTTTATGAGGGAAATTTTAAGAATTATGGGGTTCTATATAATCTTAGTACCTTCATTCACCTAGAGTGTGATATATGTACATAATTTGATTGTTTCTCTTTTCTTATTAGAGAAAGACTGTGCAAATAAGTTGGTGCCAGATTGTCATCCAGGTTAATAATGAGCAAAATGCCTGTTAAATTGGTATTTTTAATATTAAGGGAGTGAATTTTAAAGTTAATTTTCAAAAAAAAAGAAAGGTGTCTTGGAAAGTGTTCCTTAGTTTAAGAAATATTCAGTGAAGCTGAACAAACTTCCCCCTCAGCAACTTTGTGAAAAATGGAAAGTGATGCCATTTTCAGCAGGTTTTCCTTGCCCTAAAACATTTTCCTTTTATGTTGGATTTTTTTTTTTCTTCCTGGATTTCTCCTCTTGCCAGGTTCACAGCTGGGCACTGTTGTGCACTCTTTGGAAACTTTGTGAATATTCCTATGTAGAGCACATATATACATAATTATCCACCTCGGGCTCCTGATGCTATTGTTGGCAGAACTGTCATTTAAACTAATGTTGTATACAGTTTTGCTTTTCTTCTCCTGCTGGATTATCTTTTTACTGGGGAAATATTGATTATTTTCCATTGTAGGTGAGATGCACCTACATGGCTCATTTGTGCTTACTTCTTTCTTGTTTGGAGACTCAGCAAGTCTTGCATAATGCTATTTATTGAATTTGTCTGTCAATTTCTCCTTCCTTGCATGGCTGACTAATTCAGTGGAATCAGCACAATACCAGAAGCACACAAGATAATGCCTTAAATTTTTTTGATCAGAAAACCATAAATCTAAAGTAGAGACTTTAGATTTCAGGACCAATACTTTCAGAAGGTGACAACTTTTTAAGTTTGTACAGGACTTGTGGTAGCTGACTGTGGCTGCAGGGGATGATTTTATAGTGGGGTGCCTCTCAACTTTTCATTGAATGTCTAGGAAGTTACATAGAAAAATGTGAATTGGCAAGAAGATTATGAAATCAAATTAAGAAGAATCTTAGGCAAAAACTCCCTAATGAACAAACAAAAAAAATATAATCATTAAAAAAAAAAGAAAAAAGAAAAGAAATCAAAATGCACTTACTTTCTTCAAGGCACAAAATACTAAAAGATAAATAAAGTCATTTTCAATAATAGCTAATTTTCAGTTTGCTTACGCTATGTGATTTTGGTCTTCATAGCTTAGTGAACATCAACAAATCAGTTGGCCACTAATGCAGTAGGGAAATAAATTGATCTTAACCTTAATGAGCCAAGTGCTGTGTAGTCAGATGTAGAATTTCACTAACCTCTCGCCAGCAGGGTCATTTCCCTTTGTTCTGTATCTACATGGAAATGCAAATCTTAGAATGTAGCAGGTTTTTGACCAATGCTACAGAGAGAAGCAGCACAGTTACTTGTTGAAAGAGAATTGTGCATTTATATATAAAGTCTCTGTACTGTTCAAGGAAGAATGTTAAACTACTTGCAATAGAGTAATAAAGATAAAAATGTTGAGGCCGAGGATAGAGTTCAGGGTGGCAGGTATATCACTCAGCAGCACAGCACCTGCCTGGCAGTCACAAGGTCCTGAGTTTGATTCCCGGTACCCCTCCCCCCACACAAAAAAAGATAAAAATGTTAAATAGATAGGAGAGTTTTGAATTCTATGACCACCAGGCATAGCCCTAGAAACGTCCTAATTTCTTTCTGCCTGAATTTGTCATTTGTAAAATAAGCCAAAAGTACTTTATAATATTGTATTATTTTGCAGGTTAAATAAGATCTAAGTGCAATGTTGGGTATAATATAGTAAACACCAATAGAAGGTTGCTCCTTGTGTTATTTATCCAAACAAATATAGTTCCTGTCCTTCCTGGCCATTACCCACTGCTAGTATTTAGGATCATTTCCTTGTTTACTTTACAGATTGAACTTTAAAGATCATGCTCATCAAGTTAAAATTCAAGTTTAGGTCAGACAATTGAATCGAAGCTGCCAAATTACAACATTTACTTTCTATGTTAGCTGGATGCCTGGCTTAAGTGGATTGCTCACTCAGGCCAAGTATGAATTAAACAGAACAACTAGCTGAAATTAGCAAAAACAACCAAAGGAAATCATTGATCCAGTAAAGATTAAGGATTAATGAATGGAATGACAACAGGTTGGATAATTGTATAATGTTAAGGTAGAAACATATGCATATCTTTCTAATCGAAAGAGAAATAATACATTATGGAGTGATTGTTTTCATTATTTTAATCCATTACTGAGTTAGATGTTCTGGGCTTCCTGATAGTAACTAACAGCTGTGATGCAGTCTAGTCCAAAAAATGCTTACTAACATCAGAGCATTAGGAGGTACAGGGGACAGAAGAGCAAGTAAGGTATCATCACACAAGTGCAAATAGAAAAATTACAAACATGAGTTATTTTATGCACAGGAGGCCTGGTCTTTCCACAAGAGAGTGTTTGGAAAACAAATGAACTATATTAAAAGAGACTGAAGAAACAAAGCTATATGCCATGCTTGGTGCTATAGTACATGCTTACTTTGTCAAACCAGATGAGCATTTTTCAAAGAAGTACCTATTTCTGACAACTGAATCATGCAATGTGAAAAAATAAAGAGGATCTGTTAAATTGTTCTTGCAATCATGCACTTTTATGAAACATTTATTTCATCTTCTTTGATCAAGTTTTCTTGAACATCAAATACAATATGGGAACAGTTAACAGGTATTTATAAGCAAAAGTGTGAATCTAGTGCTCTTGACTAAAAGGATACTTTAAGATTTTTTTTATTACGCTTGTTTGAAAAGTAATGATTACAAAAGGAGCATGAAACATGAGACATTTCCTTCCTTCCTTTCTGGTTTTTATTTTCTTATTTTATTTGTTTCTACCACTTTGATTCAAGTTATGCAATCTTAATTTAATGTTGAGGATAGAAAACAAGAACTGGGTTTCCTGCCCCAGATCTTATAAGTAGTGACAGTTGAAATCTAAATGCAATTAGTGTAATTCCAAAAACCATGCTTCTAGTGAATGCACTGTAGGATCTACAGTATTGATCTATAACATGTATGGTCATGATCCTGGAGTACACAGCAGAAGACTGAAATGAAAGGAAGAAACAAACTTTCCTGATTTTCATGGAAATATCCAACCCTCGTTGCTTGCTTTCTTTGTCAGTTTTAAGAACTTCCCCATGAAGTTTGGTAGTTAGAGCCTGAGCTCCTGGAAACTTGTTCTAAAAGTCTCAACACCAGTGACTTTCAGTTCCTGACAGAAGTTATTCTAAAAGTCTCAATGCCAGTGACTTTCAATTTCTCACAGGCTTTCTGTTCTGCTCACCTGGGGAAGGCAGGTCACACTGGCATCAGCCTCCAGCAGAGACTCACGGTGACAGAGGCAGCTGTTCAGCAAAGGCATCGACTTGCTCTGTTAGTGAAAAGTTTGAGATTTGGATGGCATTTTTTATATTCTTGACTGTTCATGATATGCTGATAGAATGAAATAAAGACTACATACCAAAAGTTGGCCGTGACCTAACAAGCAAAGTTAGGCAATAATCCTGGTCACATAAGAGATTCCAGTGCCTCATTTCTAAAGCCTGTAATAATCACAAATCTTTGGGGATTATTTGGTACACTTGTACCACTTTTGATGTCCTCTAGGATTTTAACAAGGAAAGGAATGTTGGGTCAAGATATAAAGTCAGGCAGCAGTTTAACCTTGGCCAAATTACTTAACTTCTTCAGAGCCACAATCTACAAAGCAGTGAAGTATGGATGAAGACAGTATTTTCCATATCATGCATCTGTGCACATGAATAAAACTCTGTACTATAACTAACTTGCTTGTTAGTCTCTATGGCCCATTTATTTTAAGTCTAGAAGATCTTCAAAGACTCAACCCTTTAATGCTGAGTGTTTTGTATTCTCTTCTTTTCTGTTTAATGTATATTGTGACCTTGTATTGTACCTGGTCACTATGAGGTTATTCCTAATGAAATATTACCATTCTGGAGCATTCCGAAGCTCTGTATTATGCTTGGAAATTTTACTATGAATCAATTTATATGTTTTTATTTTTCCCAATTCTTGATGAACATTGATACTAGTGTTTTACATTATCTGCTTGAAAAAACATGTTCCATTAGGTGTCATTGTTATTAGGTGTTGTGGATTTTCCTGTTAAATTTTGTCTGTTTTACTCTTCCCTGTGTAATTTATTTCATTTCTCAAATTATATTATTGTATTTTCCTGTTAAATTTGGCTGTATGTTTTATTGTTTCCAAAGAAGTCAGACATAAAGGGGTGCATGTCCTATGTCTTCTTGCATATAAAGCTTCCATAATAGGAAGTAAGTAGAAGCAGGAAATTTACCCGGGCCTCGGGACAGACACAATGGAGAATTACTTCTTCATGTATGTGGAATTTCTTTTAAAAATAATGAACACATTTGTGAGTACTAATAGTTTTGCAGTCTGTGAAGATACTAAACAAACACTGATTTGTACACTTTAAAATAGTTAAATGGTGAATTTTATATTGTGTGCATTTTATCAGAAAGAAAATTAAAAGCAGTCATAGTAAAAAGGAAGTATAGCAATTAATGGAAATTCTTTGATAGTTCAAGAAGAATGTCATATGTCTTGATTTCAGACAAATTGACAAACATAGATGAGCATTTTCGTACATGATATCAGAAATTCACTCCAATAAGAAAATGTATCAGGACGCTTTATAATGATAACTTATTAGATGCTGTAATTTCAAGGAATTGGCCCTACTTCCCCTATAGTGTAACCAAGTAATTGGTCACTGAATGTTAGAATAGAAGGATTGAGTAATGTTTTCAAATTTCTGCCCCTGCAACAGACTTATGATGTAGTGAACAGCATGTTGTGGAATTGGGGTACAGAAGAGAGGGTAGCTGCATAGCTGAATTAGAATGCAGGTTCTGGAAGATGGCACAACTGTTCTGCATGGTGTACCTAAAGAGCAAATAACATGAATTATTTTAGTTCAAAAAATTTTTTTGAACCAGAAAGGTTAGTTGTGTCTTGCGCACAATCATCCATCCTCTAACTATAATTGAAAGAACTTACAATCCATATTTTTAAGTCTAGTTTTTAAATGATAGTTTTCCACAGACTTCTGGGTTTCTGTTCAAGGAAGCCCACTTGAAACTGACGTTTTTAAACCCACAAAAGCTAAGACATATTTCCCTTTATGAATTTTTCATATGCTCATCTGGTGCCTGTGTGCTCTCTGCCCCTTTGCTGGCCTTAAATCTGCTTTTTACTTATCTAGTTCATCTTGCTATTTGCCTATGCAATTATGAGACTCAAAACAGCTGAAATTCTAAGGGCATAGCAACATCCTGCAAAAAGGAAATGAAAGAGAATAAGTACCTGAAGAGAGGAAAAGAACAAAAATTGTAGATAAATATGTAAGGTTCAAGAAGAAGAAGAAAATGAAAAAAAAAAACAGTTGGAAGATACAGAATTAAGACTACAGACTGGAAGTCATTAAAGAAGCAATTTCAGGAGTTATGCAAAAGTAACAGGACACAGACTTTTTTTTAAGAATTGTGATACAGAAACACAGAACTAGATAATTATTTGCAAATTCACTTTGCTTTAGGCCAATGTTTAATGCAAATGTCAAGATTTAGCTTGTTGTGTTAAGTGTGGATTTATACTTTTTTAATATCTTGCATTAATTATCCTAATAATTCTATAGACATGCTATAAAATATTTTTAACATTTCTATAATAATATAAAATGTTTTTAACATTTAAGGTACTATTTTTCATGAATCTTATAACAATTTTTCATAATGGCTTAAAATGAGGCAAAATATTATACAAGATATAATTTCAATGAATTTATAGTGGAACATCAAGATATAGGTCTTCTATAATATATAATCGTATTAACGAAACTTCTCTCATAGAGGAGCTTATACACTTATTGTCATAATCAAACTCCAGAATTTGAACAGTTAAAATAGAGCAGTATCTTTTTTGAGATTGTTAATTTTTTAAAGTAATATAAATTATTTCTGATCATAGATAATGATTTTAGAAGTGAAAAAATTGAAAGATAATTTGGAGAAATATTTTTGATAATATCTACAAATCTGTGAAGTCATCTGATATGATGTACTTTCAACAAGAAGAATGGTAAGTACTAAAATCTTAAAGTGAAAATGGCTCAGTCTACATAAGTTTTTTTTGCAACAAAGACATTTTATAGAGTGAAAAAGTAGTAATATATTGGAAAACATGTAGAGAATGGTGTTTGTAGTTATAACATTAAGACCCAAAATAAAGATCAAAAGACAAATAATAAATACAAGCTTAACAGCTGGGTATGGTGGCACATGGTTGTAATCCCAGTGCCGGGGAGGCTGAGGCAGGAGGATTGCTGCAAATTTGAGACCAGCCTGGGTTACAAAGTGAGCTCCAGGCCAGCTGGAACTGCATAGCAAGACCCTGTCTCAAAAAAATAGAAACCAAAAAACAAAACAAAACAAACAGAAAAACAAACAAACTTAACAGCTCTTGTTTAAGGAGTTCTTAATATTCAAAATATTTAAATATGATTTAATTTGATGAATGGTTTATCCTGTTCAATTACTGGTAATACATCTGTTTAGTGACATTTCATTTGCGTTTTATTCTGTCACACCATAATTTTATTAATAACATAAAATTTGTCATGAAATGGAAATACTTAAAATTGCATTGAGGCATTGAGTTACCACACAGTTTCTTTTTTCCCATGTTTCCTTGTACCATAGTACTTCTCTTTTTTTTTTCTTTATAAATATACTCTTGAGTTAAGACAAAAAGATCAGTACCAAACTGGATGTGACATTATGCTGTGAAGTCCCAGCTACTTGGGAGGCTGGCATGAAAGGATATCTTGGGCCGAGGGGTTTGAGGCTGGCTTGAACAACCTGATGAAAGTCTGTCCCAAAAGGGATAAAAAGAAGTAACAAAGGAGAGAGAGCCAAATCAAGCTTCATATTATTGCAGTATTTTAATTTTATTATGTAAGTGGAACATGCTTATTTATTAAACTTGAAATCTAGATAAAATCCAGATAATCTATAATTTTGACACCAGGAGATCATCATCAGTGCCATTGTGGTTTTATTCGCACGGATTTGTTTTTCATGTGCTTCAATAAGCACATAAAGTATTATGCAATTTTCAAAATATTTTATTGCCTGTAATTTACATGTACTTTCATAATATGAGTATCTTCTATGGCTGGAAATATTATTCTCAATTATTTTAATGGCTAAATATTATTCCATTTATGAATATACAGTTCGTTTAAGTGATGTTATATCTTGAGGGAAAATTCCTTGCAAAGAATTGCTGAATCCAAGACATGTATATTTTTATGATTTTAATGCATTAATACATTTTTCTTAGGAAAGCTTGTGCTAATTTACACATTGATCATCACTCAGTCATATTTTTGCTTATTCATGGTGATATTTTTTCTTTGCACTTTATGTTTTCATAAGCAAAAAATATCATATCTCCAATTTTATAAATTGTGCTTTTAAATATTTAATTGTGTTATATGTGTAGATGTACCCCCATCTGTCTGTCTTTCTGCCTTTCTTTGTCTCTGTGTACAGCAAACAAACAAATTAGACATTTAAAACACTGACTGAGTATATAGCTCAGCAGCACAGTGCCTGCCTGGCAAGCACAAGGTCCTGAGTTCAATTCCCAGTACCAAAATAAATAAGTACACAAATAAAAAAATTAAACTAAATTAAATAAAACACTGTGGACTTGTATTTTGAGTTCTGAACACTCATTTTTGATTAGAAAAGTGAGCCACTCCCTTTCTTCAATTGTATCGTAATTAAATCAAAACATTATGACTCCTAAAAGGGAAATCCCAACCATAAATGTTTTAGTTAACTTAAAATTACATAGTAATTAAGAAAAATTCATCAAGTAATTTAAAAGAGATGCAGATAAAAATTATAATTTCTATATAAGGCAACCATCCTAAACTCTATGATGAGTGGATAGGTTAGGTTAGGCCTACAGGCAAAATATCCTCTTATATATAAATGAGGTACATTCTACTTAATTCAGTAATAGATGAATTCATGTTAAAAGAAAAATTGATTCATAGAACATAATACAATCTTAAAATGTGTGGGGTTGAATATATTTAAAAGATATTTAGTTTACCCTTGATGCCATATTTTAAGAGACATAAATGAACTAGAGAGTACTTCAAGTCTGAAGAAAATAGTAATCACAATGTCGCAGGCAAAATGTTTGAAGCAACCAGGAATAGGTTAGTCTCAATGAGTTAAGATTCAGAGATGGCATCGTTGTATATATAGACACTAGAAAAATCATTGAGCCAGGCTTGATGTTTTGATGAGACTTTTAAAAAGGATTTATAGGAAAAATGATTTATAGGGTTAAAATGATGACCAATTTAAGTTATCTGATTGAGATATTCATAGTTAAAGCAAGCATTCCCCTTAAAAATTCATGGCGTAATCTCTTACTAGAAATCTTTGTTCAGACCAGACATTTAGTTGGTAAGGGCTGTAGAGATGATTTTGTTGTCTGATGGTAGTTGAACCTGATAATTTTTATTGCCATTTCTAGCCCTGAGATGAAATATGAGTCTATAAAATTGAACACCTGGAAGTGTTTATCCCATTTTATGCATTATAGCACTGATACGTAATCAGTGAAAAAGGTACTACTTTTTAGTACATTTATAAACTAAAAGGTTAAAATTAGCTGTGTCTGGTGATAATGAGTTTACTAACTTAATGAATTTAGAAAACTAGTTACACTCATCTATTGATGCTCAGGTCATATTACGAGAGGAAAAAGCTGATAAAAGTTAACTTTAAAATTAATCAAGAATTAAGCTCCATTTTTATGATGTTCATTTTATAAAGGATTATGAGAGCAAAAGGATTTTAGACATAATGAAAATGTTGACAGGAAGAGGGACATTTTACAATGCAGTAAGAAAATTGACAGGAGAATTACAAAATAAATTAGAGTAGATGTTGGTGGAAATAAAGTGGTATGGATTTTAAGGGAAAATAAGAAAGGGAGGAAATTGCTACAAAGGCAGATTAAAAAAGCTAGAAAACACTGCAACATGCTGAGATCTTTAAACATTTTCTGCGTGGAAGGAAATAAATTGAGCCATACCAAATATCAAACAGAAAATATATTACAAATGTATGAGCTATCAAATAAATGGAGGAAAGAGAAATATGATTCTGAAAACCAAAATGAAAAGAAATCACTTGTTTTTTATTTTTCATTTTGATAGAAAAGAGATGGAAATATTAGACAAAAAATTAAATAAGAAAAAGTAGATTAAGTTTATCTTAAATATTAATTCAGTAATACATGGAAGATGGTGGAAACTAGAAAATGCAGCCAGTAGGGTTAATTATGAAGGCAGTTTATACTATCAGTAAAGGTAGTGAAATTCAAGGTATACAGAAATATATTAGGGCTAGAAAGTTGTCAAAAATAATTTAATTCTTTACCAGATAAATGACTATTTTCTTAGATTTCTGAGAAGTGTTTGCTCGGTATAAAGTTTAAAAGGACATTCATTATCTTATAAGGAAATATATTTCTACTTCTATCTGTTCTAAATTACAAAGTAAAATATTTATAAAATATTTTCATTACATGTGATGTGAAGAATTTTAAGATATTTATATTATAAATGTGCAAAATGTAAAAGACCAATTGACTTTTTCCCAGTCCTCAACCATTCTCATAGGGGAAAGAGCTTACTCAAATTGATAGGGAATGGGCACTAACATGAAAGGATTTGTTTTGTTTTGTTTTGTTTTTTTAAGGTATATTGTAATCTCAATTCTAATTATAAGTACAGGTAGATCAGAAAGTAAAAGAGAGTCAAAGGTGATAGTGAAGACGGCAGTTCACAAATATTTTATCAGATGTGAGCTTTCAAGAGAAGTGGGAATCGGTACCGGAGAAAGCAGGTGGAGCAAATCAAGTTTTGAGAAGGTCACCCCATCAAGGCAATTAGAGTGTCTGCAGGAGATGAGTTCCCTGGCTAGAACCCATGCAGCAAAGGGTTCCTTCTGTATTATCTGGTAAGTGCAGACAATTTATATTAAGATCGGGTCCTTTCGGGACAGAATAGCAGCATAACTCATTTAAAGATGGGCCAGGAGGAGACAGAAAAATAGTAGGCAAACCTGGAGGAATCAGAGATCAGGTCTCCTAAAACCCAAAGTGACTCCGTGTCATCTGGGGCTTTTGCACAGAAAGGTGAACGTGCCTGAGACCTGTGTTTTCCATTGCACAGGGATATCCTGGAAACAGAGCCAAGCATTTCCATGCTTCATGTACCTATCTGTGAAATGGAAATAATGGTGATAACTACGTGATTATTTTGTTGTGAGAATTAATAATGGATGTAAACCACATCATATGGTGCATGGTACATTGATGATCCTTATTAATTTGGTGAGAAAAAGAACACAAATATGCCTTACTGATGAAGTCAGTGTTCATGGAACACCTTGTAGGGAAGGAGAGTTGAACAAACGAGATGTTCTTTCATTCTCTTCAAGTCCATATGGGATCTACTTCAGATAGCTCCCTCCTGTCAGCCTTCAGAGCCAGACTTCACTGGCTACAGACTTCTTGCAATTGCTATAGTATATTGAGCTACTTTGCAATTTCCTTCCACTTTTTGCCTTTATCAGAATAGCCATTGATGTGTGTAATTGTCATAGTAGTGACTGAATAAGTTACTCAAAATATTTCACGATAAAGCAATTCTTTCTAGATGCTCGAAGACTGAAGAATTACTACTGCCTCATTTGTGAACTTGGAACTATAGTTTTTAGGGGTTTAATACTTGAATTTTTTTTTTTTTTTTTTTTTTTTTTTTTGTAACGAGGATCAGACTCACAACCTTGCACTTGCCAGGCAGGTGCTTCTGCCACTGAGCTAAATCCCAGGCCCTGTTGTTTTGAAACTGGGTTTCAGTATGCAGTTCAGGCTGGCCTTGAACCTTGAACTTTCTTTGTAGCCCAGGCTGGTCTCTAACTCACAACGATCCTCCTGCCTCAGCCTCCCGAGTGCTGGGATTAAAGGCGTGCCCCACCACGCCCAGCTAGGATTTTAATTTTTAATCTTTCTTAAATTACTAGTGCCCTCATTTGGGTGTGCTTCTCTGCATGCTTTTCTGAGCTGGGAAGTCTCTGAGACATGAGAATGTCTATGGCTAAAATGATGGGAGTAATAGGTACTTGATTCACCTTCCTGCTAAAGCAACAGAGATGCAGAGAAAACGAAACAGTAGTTTTTAGGCATTGAACAATAACAGTAGTGAACAATGATCCCAGAAACAAGGGCAGAAAAGAAGTGAGCACTGAGAAGGTCCTGGCTCACGTTCAAGAGGGAGTCACAGGCCTCGCTGCAGGGTGGGGAGGCCGACCTATTCTCAGCGTATGGAAGTGACTGAGCTTTCTAAAGACAAAGCTCGGGACACCAAGAGAATACTTTTTTGATGATTTGTGACTTACATGAAAGCTTTACTTTGTAAATTATATCACTATCTCATATTTACCTCTGTTTGCTAAAAAGGAAGGCGCTATTTATGTGGACAGCGTCATTTTAACTTTGGTCCTGACTCGTAACATAGCTGCATGTTTGGAGGACTCTGCATTAATGAGGTATCTGTCCCGTGTCACTGTAGACGTGATGCTATTTCCCCATCACTGCCCCTGTGCTTGGGTTTGGGCGTATATTTTCATCCTTCCCCATACTGAACTGTTAGAATTGTCTTGATGGCAAGGAGTATATTTAAATATCATATTTTCTTCCCCACTACTAAGTATAAAACTTAGGCATTCAACAAATTATTGTTAAAGTGAATCGTATTGGTTTGGAGTGCAGCTGGTCCGGGCCTCTCATTAGCCAAAACTATCTCAAAAATTGTAGCATTATTTTATACTAATGAATAAAATCCAGCATGCAGGGCAACTCAAGTTATAATTGGTTTCTGTAGATTCTTCCTGTAAATTTTTGGAGAAAAAAATGTGTGTGAGGAAGACTGAAAGTGAATTTTTAATGATGATTTTATGTTTGTTGAATGGATGCTGAGCACATTTTGGTCTTTCATTTAATTTTGTATGCTATTTATTTCATATTTTACAAAGATAACAGATGCTATAAATTATTAAGGGATTAAGTCACTGAAGTCTTTATGATTATTTGGGGGGCCCTAGAATTCTTCTGAGTATTAAGCGATTTTATTTATGTTGCTTTGTTTCCAGTTGCAATGTTTTAATGACATTTTGTGAAAGATAATAAAAATTAATTCATTATGTCATTAACTATAAAAACAAAATGTCTTATAAATGTCTATTCCCTATCTCACTCATAAAAGTAGTATTTATATTGTCACTTGTATAGCATTTAATTTCTGTCCCATACATTTACCAGAAGATTTGTTTTTCTTACAGATGCTTCTCGATTTTTCTCTCTCCTACAACAATGTATTTCACAAGGACATAAGCTTTTCACAAATTTTTATAATACATCTTGGAAATAATTGTTATTCAGGATTTCTTTAAGTATATTATGAAGCACATGGTAGATACCCCACTGATATTTGCTAACTTGAGTAAGTCAAATGTGACCTATTTTCTTTTGCACTTTTGTTTTTGCAGTTTTTAGAACTGTTGCATGCAGTAAAATGTCCTATACTAAATAAGTCAAAATAGATTTCTTGGCACATAGTATGAAATACAGTGCGTGCACTGTTACTATTATTAACAGCATTATCTTTCATTCGTTTCCTTGTTACGAGTATAGTTCTTTATAGTTCTTTAAAGTAACCAGCAGTAGGAATTTATTTAAATATTATCATTTTATTATCTTGCTAAAATATTAATGTTAATTAGTATGATATAAAAGTGTAGGTAGTAATCATAGTTTTCAGTTTCTTTCACTTGTTTATTGTTGTATCACAGACTCTAAAAAATTATTGTCCTAAAACAATGACTACTTATTTAGCTTACAATGCTGGGGGTCAGAAAGTAGAGCTGGAAGCAGCTGGTGTTTCCTGTGGTCTTGCGCTGGATAGCTCTGTTTCTCAGAATTGACTTTAACTTAAGAATTGACATCTAAGACATACTCCTCTTATCAACTGTCCAGCTACCCAAGCTTTTTTATGTACTGGACAGGAAAGCCTGTAAAGAGGTAAAAGAGGTAGAGACCATTCTCAGATCTACTGCATTATTTTTTACACCTGTTTTATTTATTTATTTATTTATTTATTTATTTTTTCCAGAAGTTTTAGGCCAACCCAAATTGAAGGCCAGAGACAGGCACTAGCCCTCAATGTCAGGGCTTGACAAGTTACGGGGAAAGGCTGGGAAGGGTTGTTTTTCAGCCTACCACAGCATTGCAGGTTCTCTTTTCTGAGAATACTGTTCAACTGCTTAAGAATAGGCTATATGTCTAAATCTTTCTATAGAAGTCATTAAACAGCATCAAACTTTGTCTGAAAAATTGCTGCTGCTACTTTGATTCATCATTTAAAAATGCTAAATATTTTAAGACTGAGAGACAGAGACCAAACTTAAATTGGTGTGTTGGAAAAAATGATTTGTCTCATGAACATAGGTACAAATATTGCCAATTTTCCAGGACAAAGTTTAGCAATAGAAAAGACTTTGAGATATCATAGAACAAAAAGGAAGAGGATAAGTAAAATGGTCCGAAGTATTGCTACAGATGACAGTAGTGTATGCAGACAAATGTATTCTTTATGTTATCATTCTCTTCCCTAACAACAACAACAAAAAATATAATCCTAATGAACTAGAAAACTGGGTTTTTAGGGAAGAACAAATCTTGCACATTTTCTGAGAAGAACTGCACTTTAAAAGTTCTAAAAGTTCTATGAGTTTATTCTAAGCCATTTTCCTTCTGTGTTTTTCCAAACAGAACCACGTATAATTATAGGTGTTTAACCTGGCGTGGTGGCACACACCTATAATCCCAGCACTTGGGAGGCTGACACAGCAGGATCCTTGCAAATTTGAGACCAGTCTGGGCTGCAAAGTGTGCTCAAATCCAGCCTGAAATGCATAGCGAGACCCTGTCTCAAAAAATAAAATAAAATAAAATAAAATAAAATAAAATAAAATAAAATAAAATAAAGATTATAGGTGTTTGGCTAAGGAAATGGTGACATTAAAAAAAAACCTTCAGATCTTTGACTGTATGTATTATTTTCATTTTCAGTGAATCAAGTGATTCAAAGAGTTCTGAGTACCTGAGGCTATTGTTGCCAATATTTTCATTTGCATTACACTGTAAATTTATTTTGTGTCTTTTTAATGTCAACAGAATTTCCACAGATTGGTTAGTGAGATTTTTTGAGATTTGTTGTAAAGTATGAAAGCTCTTATTTGTACCTGTTAGGATACATATGATGCTTTGTAATTTACATTTAAAAAGAATGTAGGACAAACCTGATATTACTTTTATTTTTGATTTCCATCAGAAGGATATTATATCATCTGCATAAATTCTGTTTTTCACTATGGCCAAGTATAAACAATAACAATATTTTAACAATATGCTTAGTTATGGAACATGTTAAATAGTCCTTAAGAGATTACATTGCTGATTTAACAAGCAGTGTAGCAAATCAAGACAGATCACATGGATTCTACTCTGACCATTGTTCACTGCCACCCAGTCCTGTGAAACTACAATTCTCCCGCAACTTCTATCTGATTTCACCTTGCCCACTTAGTCACACTGTGGACTTTTTTTTTAAGTGTATTTTTCATACTTGTTCCTTTTATTTTCTGTCTACTGACCCACGAATTTGAACTCTTTGAAATCAGGAAGTTTTCACTGATATATTGAGTGATGAATACTTAGCAGCTGGAACAATGCTTGGCATAAAGTAAACATTAAATGAATATTGGTTCAATGCACAATTAAGTGTATAAATGAATGCATTTAACTGATCCTTACCAGGGCATGTAGTTAGTAACAAATCACATTTAAACATGTATCCCATTTAACATTTAAAAACAGTTATCAATCTATAATTTTAACTTTCTCTGCCAAGGATGTTGTCATCTTGTCAGTCGTGCTAAAATCCATTCTTAACATTATTACTGGAGTTTAACTGGCTTATTTTAGTCCTGCTTTTGTCCTTGTAGTTACAATTGCTGGATTAGAATTAGAACCTGTATATTAATTTTTTAGCACACAGTACTTCATTTACTGCTCAGTTTGGCTAACTGCCTAATTAGACTCGCATATTTACAAAATAGTTTTCTAGTTGCATTGGCTGTGTATGAAAATGCCTTGAAAACAAATGAGAATATAAAATTTTATTCTCCTAGTCCAACATTCTTTTCCTTTTCCATATCTATTCATCTGCCTAAATTTTTCTCTTACAAAAATTAGTGGGTAATGAGTGTCCAATTATTCTACATTCTTATTAAAAATTAACACCATATCTGTTGGGAGAAACAACCTTATAATTAAATTTAGATAAAAGAGGATATATAACTTATATACTCAATAGATTATACTTAAAGAATATTATTTTGAAGGCTGTGAGTTATAGTATGGAAATTATATGAGATATATTGTTAGATTAAATACTAGGACTTTTTCTCAAATGGATGACCATTACAGAAAAATTAACTTACAACCTGTGTGACCACAATAGGTAGTAAGTGTAAGGAATACATAAATGTACACATGGGAAAAAGCTTTGTAATATATTAAGTACTTAGAACATGAAAATTTTTGATGACATTATTAGTGATTAAAGTTTCTTGCCCATAAGATTATGGACGTCTAGTATTCCTTCTTTTGATCACTTCTTCAAATTCAACTTCCACTTCTCTGAGAGTAACTCTACTATTTTGGTTAATTTGTGTTTGTCATAAGTGATTTTCAACTTCTGACCTCAGAATTTTCCAATAACTGAGATTAAAAATGACTCTGATGTAATACAGACAACCATGAGAATATCAAATGAGATTACAAGTATACAGGGAATAGAATAATATTTTTTAGACATATGGGACAAACAGGGTAAGGTAATTGATCTAGCATTAAAATCGTCTCACTGAACTTAAAGAAATTAAAGGATTAATAGCACATTATATGTCTTTAATTATTGGATAAGGCATAAAATACTCAAAGAATGCTTTTGATATAGGAAAAATGATCTCAGACCTCTAAATAATATGGGGGAATGAAACTCTTAACCTACTATAAGTCCAGCACGAGTTTTTGTTTTCTAAAATCGAAGTATGAATTTTAGGAACAGTGGAGGGTAAGAGCAGAAGGTATTTATTGAGAGAAAGAAAGCTTTTGTCTGAGGGACAGAAGGGGGTCCAAGGGGGTTGCCAAAGACTCTGTCATTTTTAGGGACTTTTATAGAGTAAAACCATGAGGTTAGATGGGTCCAAGGCGGGGAAAATGGGAACCTGGAAGGTGGGCAATAGGTGGGACATAACTATGGTCAACCAATAAGACTAATTGCTCAGGTAAAATTGATTAAAACAATGACAAATGGGGAAGTGAGTCACTAGTAAGCGGGAGATGCTTAGTATCAACGACTCTTCCTGAAGGGGGGTGGGATGTTGGCTTTTGACTTCCTCAGGGTGATAGGGAACTATTTAGAATATCAGTTTTTAGGATATGGGTGTATTTGTTTTGTCTGTTGTCTTGATATCTGGCCCACAGCAGGAGGTGCCTGTCTCCCCCACAGTTGCAAAGTATCTGGGCTTTTGTACTGGCTCCTTTGAGGACCTAGCCCTGTCTGACTGCCTATAATATTTTTGTCTGACTCAGTTGCTTGTAGCACTTTCACTTATTTGCTTGTTTTATGGAAATAAATTGATGCCACTAAATACTTTCCTTAAATCTATTGTTTCCATACAGCAAGATGATGTACTTTACTGTGTGCTCTTTTGTTCCTTTTGGAGTTGAGATTCATTGTTATCATGAAATCAGTTAATTTATAGGGTCATAGATATACAAAGTAATATACGTTCAGAAAACAAAATATCTCATGAAATTTGTGTTTTTTTAAAAAATATAGATACTTCATTAAATCGTTTATCTAGCTTTTTACTGCTTTCTTGTATGCTTATGAAAATTAATTGCATAGAGTTGATCATGGTGATACACTCCCATAATACCGGTTACTACCAGAGACTGTGGCAGGAGGATCATGAGTTAAAGGAAAGCCTGGGCAATGTTTCAAGACTATCTTTCAACAAACAAAACAAAATCTTTCATAAATTGCATGAAACTTTTGCATAGTAGGACTCTCCCACATATAGTAAAACACATAATACATTAAAATACATGAATAGCAAATGTTTGTAAAATTTTACCAAATAGAAATAACATACACAACATTAAATACATTTTTTATTTTTATGCATCAAATTGTTTATCAATGTCATTTATTTAGTATTCTGCTAGTGACTAATCACATTACATAAAGTGGTTTAAGTCCCATAACAGCTTATACTCGAGGTCAGACTATAGATAAGCAACAGAAAGTCAATCCCAAAATTGACTTCATTTATGGAATAGTGGTGGGTTTACTTAAAGTAAATTATTTGTAGATTGTTCAAATAAGAGCAGGGCATTTTACAATGAAGACAGATTTCAAACTTAGTTGTAGACAAGTGGGCTAAGTAACTTTTCTTACGATTTACTTTATTTTCTGTAAAGTATCCTATTAAGTTTTAAGTTTTAAAAACTGTATTTGCATGCGGTCCTGAAAGTTCAGGGCAGATTTGCTTGTATAAAGTTCTTTAAAAAAAAATGGGATAATTATTTGATATTTTTGCTCTTTTTAAAAGTTTGCTTTGTTTTGTTTTTAAGTAATACTGCTTCCTTAATGCCTTGGAGATGTAACTACTCGTAGGTGTTTATTTTGAGCACAATGAGTGGAATTAACAATCTTATTTACAACTCTTTGCTTTTTTCATTTTCTCCTAAAATAGGATTTGAGAACATTTAGTCAGTGAGCTGCACTTATTTTTAACAAATATTTAATCAGAAAAACCTGGAAAATAGCATGAAGAGCTTACCCATCTTTTCACTGTTAATAGGAAAGTTTCATCTGAAGGAAAATGACAATTTAGGGGACATTTTTTAAAAATGTAGTTATTATTTCTTAATCCAGATTTGTGTTAAGACACACTTGCTATGTTCTTGGCCTTTTTTTAAAATCAATTACAAATATTCTGAATGGTAACAAGTGTAAAATTGCAAATATATACAGATGTATTTTTAGTAATCTCTACTATATAATAGAAAACTTTGTAAGCAAACATTAATTACTTTGTGATGGGAAGGAAAACAAAAATCCATATCAATTTAGTTTATTATGGACTGCATTATATCTATTTATAAATAATCAGTCTTAGCTGTTTATTAAGCTATAAATACATTTTTTTAAATCTGTTTGACATTTAGGTACTTTATTAAACACAATAAATGTCAGAGAAAATTGAATTAAGAAAGCTTGTAATACGTTTTACTGCTAGTAAAAAAATTATGGCTGTAAATGGTTCTGCTCTATATCAAGAATAGATGTGTTCCCAAACCTATGAATGATTTTGTTTTTCATTTCAGAGGTCTTGACCTTTTTGTTGATAGCTAGTGCTTAGCTACTTCACCTTATGTTTTATTTCTTTTGATTTGTAAGAAATTTCATTATCAACCTTGAGCACAAATCACAATCACAGCAAAAGGAGGCAAGTCATTTAGGAAGGAAGTGTCATTCTGACATCAGTGTGAAGTCTGGGTCTGACTCAATTTGATGCCCCTTTGACAAAGCACTCGGAACTGGCTCCAGGCTGGGATCCACTTCAGGCTTCCACACACACATCTATGGGATGCACACCTGTGGCCCCCATGCTTGCCATCTGGTGGACCCTTCCCTGACTTTAAGAAAATAAATAACTCTAAGCAATATGAATACTATCTTTTAAAGTTAATTTCTAGTTTTCACAGACTAGTGATTTGTTTGACAGAAATCATTAAATAGCATCAAATAAAGTCTGAAATTGATAAGAGGTTTATACTTGGATCCTCTAGTTATTAACCATACCTCTCTGTGTGTGTGAGTGTGTTTGTGTTCGTTTCTTGTACTTGGAACTGAATTTATTTCTATTTCTATTTTTTGTTGTGACAGAAGTTTTGTGGAGTAGGCAGAAAGGGGAAAAATGATTAACTTTGACTTTATAAAAATTTGAATTGTTTGAATCTAAGTTATTTATATAATTTAAAAATAAATATATACTGTACAAAACTTAGTTTGAGCTCATTAGTACACACTAAGCTCATGTTTTGAATGCAATCCTACTTTTTCTAAGTAATTCATATGTTTAGAAATCTGAGAGCCAGACTGCTATAATTAATTTTACTTCAAACTAGGATTTCTTCACCTCCATCCATTTTCTAATTGGAAGTACATAAAAGACAAAGACACACCATTTCTGGCCATCTGGATGCCAATATATCGGTCATTTTGTCCCACAAGGAGGGCCATTTAATGTTATGATAAAATGTCTCCTCCATTAGTTTGTTTTTCCATCTAGAGTTTTATCTGTATTTAACAATGCCAAGCATAGTGTGCCACATAAATGGATCGTCATCTTTAAATTCTTCCTTTACAAAAATAATTAGAAGCCAGATGTAGTCAGCCATGCCAGTAACCCCAGTTACTGAGGAGGTGGGGACAGGAGGTTTGCAAGTTCCAGGCCAGCCTGGCTAACTTAAGGAAACACTGCCTTAATTTTACAGAGGGGGGAAAAAGCAGGATAGGGAAGTAGCTCATTGGCAAATCACCCTCAAGATCTGATTGTCCTTTAGTTGAGTGTTACTTCTATTTCCTGTCAATTAGATTTGCACATTGATTGGTAAGATGCACAATGATGTTTGTTTGGTCCTTCTGTCATTTGATGGATTATCGAGAGGAGTGCGATCAGGAAGGAACCTTTGGTGAGATTACCTGTTCTTTGCATTGTAATAGAAAGTCAGAATACAATAGGCAAATTGCACAAATTTCCCTTAAAAATTATATTTCTAAGGTTTCAGATTCATGTGCCTATTAATTTCATCATTCACATCAAATTAAAATTATTATTGGATGTTTTATGTAATTATTTTATACCTTATACTAATTCTCAATTTTCTGTTGCTAAGATATATTAATATGTTTAAAAATTTAATTGTGCCTTGTAAAATAGTTTCGTTATCAATCTATGCCATTTTTATTCAAGAAACATTTAGAGAGAGGTTGTATTATTAGTTTGTTGAGTTTTACATGATATTTGACACTGATTATGATTAAAGATGGACCAAAACGAGAGGAGTATACTATCGCTTATGAGCAAGACACTTAACATCTTCTCGCTTGAATTCACAGTGTGATTTAGATGAAACATTGTTGGCCTTGGTAATTAGGAAAATAATAAAAGTGAAGTGTCGGCTTTATCATATTGCATGATCTGACCCAGTGAAGAATGTGTAAGATCATACTACCTATTGTCATTCTGCTTACTTAACAGAAGTGAGTAAACAGAATGGGTTTTTTTCTGTCCCAACTTGTGCTACATGGCTCCAGATTTTAGTCTTTATATGTAATAATCTTATATCTTTTGAAAACATCAACTGTGTTATTTTTTTAAAAAGGTATTTATCCAATGAGGGAAATCATGCAGCTATTTATTTATACACAAACAGCTAATGGGAGAATAACTGGTCCTAAAAAGATTAGGAGAGCATTAAGGAGAGTATTAAAAAGTATTTTTCACTCCCTGTGGCAGATATAATTTAGAGAATCATTTCCCCAGGGGCTGCTATAGCCTTCACATTCATCGTATACTCAGAGCTGTCAATTTTTTTTCACGTTTTGACACTTGAAAACTCGCATTATGAATGGGACTGAATGGTCATGATTATCCCACAGTTTTCAGTTCCAGAAATTTCTGGTTCCACTCTGGCCTGTATAGTTAACAGTTCAACATGGAAGGAAGAAGCTTTACTATCTACTAGGAAATGCTTTCTGTTCAAAATCAGGAGACTGGGCTTTATCGATGGAGATCAACTGTTTCTATCAGTATATTAATGAAAACATTTCCTAAACCATTTGCTTGAGGTAAATCTCTACAGGTTGTTTTTTTTTTTTTATTTTACATTTGTTTGATAGGAAAAGACTTTTTTCATGTACTAATTTAATACTTGACATTAATGTTGAGCTTCTAAATAACAAATTTACCTAGAACCAATTTTTCTGATCTCTTGTACTGATGTCCTACTTTCCAAATTTTGGATTCTTCTTGAATTGTCTTTCCTTTTTATGCGAGTTCACAAATTTTACTAATGATTTCATTAAAGCATTTCTGTGAGTGTAACATTAAATCAAAAGACATATATGCCTTCAACTTGACCCTTTTAGAGCATAAAATTCAGCATTTTCAGTATAGTCGTGAGATTGTGCATTTATTATCACTATTCAGTTCTATAGTATTTCCAAAACCAAAAGAAATTCTAGGCTCACTAGCAGGCCCCCACATTTGCCTCTCTTCTACTATTGGCAACTACTATCTATACTTTGCCATTATGGATTTTCCTGATATACATATGTTAAATAAATAGAACAATACAATATGTAGACTTTTTGTCTGGGTTCTTTAACTTACTTTTGTGTCTGGGTTCTTTCACTTAGTCTGTTTTCAAGATTCATCCATATTGTACCATGTATCAGTATTTTATTCTTTTTCATGAATGAATAATATTCCTTTGTGTGAATATATAACATTTTCTTTTTCATCTGGTAGTTTTATAACTGCTATGAATGTGTATAAATGTTAAAGTTTTTTCTATAGACTTATGCTTTCATACATGTTTTCATTTCTATTTGATGATCTAAAAGTACTGGATCATATAACTCTATAGTAAGCGTTTGAGGCATGACAAAACTGTCAAAGTGGCTGCATCCTCTATCATCACTAATTTCAATGTAAAGCATTCTTAGTTTTTCAAATTTCTACTCTTGTGATAGCTCAGGACTTTTGTTGCTTTGTTTTTAACTACAGCCATTCTAACTAATATGAAGTGAATCTCATTGTGGTTTTGATGTGCATTTTCTTAATTCTAATTATCTGAATTTTTTTTTCATGTGCTAGTGAGCAATTTACATAACTTCTTTGGGAAAATAATCTATTCAAAACCTTTGTCTATTTAAAAAGCCCAATTTATTTGATTTCATTGTTGAGTTATAAGAATTCTTGACGTTCTTAATATATTCCAGATATGAAATGTGATTTCCCAGACATTGCTTTTTCAAAAATTTTTAGCTATTTGGAAGTTCTTGAATTTCCATATGAATTTTATTTATATTTTATTATTATTATTATTATGTTTGCAGCACCAGGGATCAAACTCACAACCTGGCGCCTGCCAGGCAGGCACTTAGACTGTTGAGCCAAACTCCCGGCCCCAGTTTTTTGAGGCAGGGTCACACTAAGTAGCTCAGCCCAGTCTTGTGCTCACGCTGTAGCCCAAGCCGGCCTCAAACTCACAACGCTTCACCTACCTCAGCCTCCCGAGTGCTGGGATTAAAGGCATGCGCCACCACGCCCAGCTGCTTCCACATGAATTTTACAACTGAATTTTTAATTTCTATAATCAAGTCATTTGGTTTTGAAAGGAATTGTATTGAATTTGTAGATCATTTTAATAGTATTGCTTTCTTAACATTAGTTTATTTACTTTATTTATTAGTTTTGCATTTACTAAGGTCTTTTTTGATTTCATTCAAAGATGCTTTGTAATTTTCAATGTACAAAATTAATTCTTCTATTATTAAATGTTCTAAATGTTTTAGTCTTTTTGATGGTATTTTATTTTTGCCTCTATTTTTATTAATATTATGTTTACAATACATAATTACATTCATCTTGGAGCTGATACATATACATATTGCATTTTGGTCCTTTTTTTTTTTTTTTTTTTTTTTTTTTTTTTTTTTTTTTTTTTTTTTTTTTTTTTTTTTTTTTTTTTTTTTTTTTTTTTTTTTTTTTTTTTTTTTTTTTTTTTTTTTTTTTTTTTTTTTTTTTTTTTTTTTTTTTTTTTTTTTTTTTTTTTTTTTTTTTTTTTTTTTTGCAGCACCGGGGATTGAACTCACAGGCTCGCACCTGCCAGACAGGCACTTAAGCTGCTGAGCCAAACTCCTTGACCTGGTTTTTTTGAGGCAGGGTGGCACTATGTAGCTCAGGCAGGCCTTGCGCTTGTGCTCTAGCCCAAGCCGGCCTCGAACTCACAACGCTCCGCCTACCTCAGCCTCCTGAGTGCTGGGATTAAAGGCGTGCGCCACCATGCCCGGCTTGCATTTTGATCATTTAATTTACCCTTCTTCTTCCCATTGTGCAGTTTCTCCTCATCCCCAAGTCCCTTTCCCATCTCCACAAAATCTACCTCCCTATTTCTTGTCATTTTTTCTTTTTTCTTTAAATTATTTGTGATGTCAAATGACTCAAATTTTTCTTCTTGACTGAATAGCACTCCCTTATACATATATACCACATTATCTTTATCCATTTGTCTCCTGATTGGAATTTAGCCAGCTTCCAAGATTTAACTATTTAATCCATTGTTAGTGTATACAAATTTAACTGGTTTGATATATAAATCTTAGGTCCTGTAACTTTGATGAACTTGTTTATTACATTAGTTTTGTATTATTTCCATTGAGTTTTCTATATAGAAGAACATATTAACTATGAATGGAGATAGTCTTATTTCTTCCTTTACAGTGTGGATGGATTTTATTTCATTTTTTGTCAATTGCCCTGACTAGAAATTCCACTATAATGTAAAATAGATTCACTAAGCAAGACATATGTTTTGTTTTTAATTTTATGGGGAAAATTTTGTCTTTTAAAAATAAGTGAATATTGCTTTATAGATGTTTTCCTTTAGATGGGGAAAGTTCCTTTTTTCCCCTTGTTTCTTAAGTTTTTTTAAAGATGGAGATGTGTTGGATTTTTCAAATGCCTTTATGCATCTCTAGAATGACTGGGTGACATTTGTCCTTCTTTATAATAACATGGCAAATTGCATTGATTTTCTTATATTGAACTGATATTGAATTCTTTGGATGATCCCAATTGGTTGTGATATATAGTTCTTTTTATGTGCTGACTTATATATCGACTTTGTTGAGAATTTTTATATCTATCTTCATAGGAAATATCAAGTTTTAGTTTTCTTGTAGTATTTGTATCTGATTTTGTTATTAGGGTTAGTGCCCTCATAGGATGATTTTGGAAGAGTTTTTCCTTTTCTATTTTTTGATGAATTACATTAAATATTTCATAGGTTTCACCAGCGAATTCTTAGAATGTCAACTTCTCATGGGAGTTTTTGTTTTATTACTGATTCAATTCCTTTACTTATTATACTATAATTTATATTTTTTTCTTTAGTGATTCAGTCTCGGTAGTTTATATCTTTGTAGGAGTTCTTTCACTTCTTGTAGGTAATCCAATTTGTTGAAAACAGTAATTAACTGTATTGCTTTATAATGCTTCCTTTATATTTCTATAAATTCTGTTATACTTTCCCCTTTTTCAGATTTTAATATTCATTTCTGTCTGAATGTAGTGATCATTTTATTAATTTTGTAGATCTTTTCAAATATCTACTATGCTCCTATTCATTTTTTTTCTATTCTTTTCCTTTTATTTGTTGTCTCTATAATCTTATTATTTCCCTTCTATCTTTTACAGAATTTTCAAGTGCAAGTTTAGGTTTTGAATTTGAAATCTTTATTCTTTTTTAGCATATTAATTTGTCTTCAAATACTGACAGCTACATTCTGTATGTTTTGGCTTATTGTATCATCGTTTTCAGTAATTTCAAAGTAACTTACCTTTTGATTTCTTTTGTGACTCTTTGGTTATTTATGGGTAAGTTATTTAATTTCTACATATTTTCTAATTTCCCAAAGTTGCTTGTAAATTTGAACTCTAATTTAATTTGATTGTAGTCAGAGAAAACAGTTTTTATAATTTCAATGCATTTAACTTTATTGAAGCTTATGTTGTGACCTTTTGTTATAAAAATAATTTAGATTTTAATGTTTATTATTTGTAACTAGCATATATAGTACTTTTCTATGGAATATAATCTGTAGACTTTTATTAATATCACTTGGTATATTTTTCCATATGTTCTTGACAAGAATATGTATATCACTACTTGGAACTGAATATTCTGTATATACTTGTTTTTCTAGTTTTTGTAGTGTCATTTAAGTCTTCTAAATCTTTGCTGATTTGTTGAATTTTTTCCACTATTGAAAGATAAGAGTCAGCCGGGCGTGGTGGCAAAGGCCTTTAATCCCAGCACTCGAGAGGCTGAGGTAGGCGGAGCATTGTGAGTTCAAGGCCGGCTTGGGCTACAACTCGAGGGCAAGGCCAGCCTGAGCTACACAGTGTGACCCTGCCTCAAAAATAAAAACAGAAACATACAAACAAACAAACAAAAACTAGGGCTGGGAGTTTGGCTCAGTGACTTAAGTGCCTGTCTGACAGGTGTGAGGTTGTGAGTTCAATCCCTGGTGCTGGGGGAAAAAAAAAGATAAGAGTCAAAGTTTTTAACTATTATTTTTGTATTTTTTATTTCTCCTTTCAGTTTTGTCAGTAATCCTTCATGTATTTTAGATCTCTCCTGTTAAGTATGCATATATTTACAAGTACAATGTTTTCTTGATTGAGTTACTTTTTTTTTTTTTTTGGTACTGGGAATCAAACTCAGGACCTCACACCCATGAGGCAGGCGCTGTGCCCTGAGCTACATCCCCGGCCCCAATGGATTTACCTTTATTGTTATAAAATGGTCCTGTTTATCTATAACATTTTTTGTTTTACAGCTTTAAAGTTTGATATCGGGAAGCTGCTCCAGCTCTCTTCTGCACAGAGAACTGTCCCTTTATTTGTATGGTATATTTTATTGCTCCCACTTGCTTTAAGCCTACTTATATCCTTGAACCTACATTCCCTGATAAACAGGCCATAATTGAATCCTATATCATTTTAATAATTTTACAAATATCTGTCTTTTGTAGTATTTAATAAATATATCTATGCTTGATGATTGCTGCTGAGGCCGGGTTTTTGGTGGCCGCATTTTTACTTGTTTTCTATCAGTTAGTTCTTTCTTTGTTACTCTTCTGGCTTCTCCATTCCCATTGACATCCATGTAGTCTAGCCCCTCACCTGTTGGAAACTTGACGTACATGTCCTACCAGGTTTAGGAAATGCTTTCCATTTAAGAATGGTGTCCCTGTGATGCCTGTTCTTCCACTATGTCAAAGAAAATTAGACTTTCTGATATTATTAAACTTTCAGTTTTTAAATGTTGGTAGATGTCTCATTCTATTTCTGCTGCTTTAATAGAATACCACAGAAGGAGTAATTTATTAAAAAAAATAATTTATTTCTTACAGTTTTAGATCCTGGGAAATTCAGCATTGAATTCTTTCATCTGCTGAGGGCCGTTTTGCTGGGTCATGAATAGCGGCTGATATCACATGGTTAGAGGACACATGGGAGAGCGGGAGTGGGAACAAGAGAAAGCCAAGGAGACCAGGCTGGCTTTTATAACTACCATGCCCCTGGGATAATGACATTAGTCCATTCATAAAAATGGAGACTTTTTGACCTAACCTCCTCTTAAAAATTCACTCTCCAGTCATACCAGCAATTAAAATTTCAAAGTGAGTTGGGGGAAGTCATTTGATCCTTATCAGGAACTAATGCAGACTTTTTGAGACTTAATATAGACCCAACAAGCTATTTCTAATGGGCAGATGGAGTCAAAGAGAAAGCATTTGCCACTTTTGTTTTCTGCAAGTGACAGGTCTCAGGGCCAACTCAATTTTGTCATGCTTGCCTTTATGTACTGTGTTCCCACACTTAACACAAATCCTTCATGTCTGCAAAGTAGTGTGAAATAACAATACTAAAAACTGACATTAAGTAAATAAAGAATGCTGATTGCATGCGTATCACTGACTCTTTTTTATTAAGCTTATTTCAATTGTAAGGCAGAATATCAAACTCCAATGAAATACTCCCCAATGTTTCTAAATGTTAGAATTCTTGAAACCAAGTTCATGAATGGGTAAACATATGTTCCCTTGATTGAAACTTTCAAGTAAGTAAGAAAGAATTAGAACAACAGTCAAATGACTTCTCTTTAGCACCCAACTAATTTACTGAGTGCTTTTCAACTTTCCCACTTTCAAAACATTTTTTTCCTCCATAAAATAAAAAGTTTAGCCTTGAAATCCTAAAATCTGATTTTACTGGCTAATAGTTTTCACTATAGCTTGCATTGGGAAGCTCTAGAATCTGTAAGAAGTTTTTCACTATCAGGTTAGCTGGGACAAGTGAGAATGCTTTGTTTTATGTCATAATGCAGAATGTCTGTCATTCGCTTCCCTAACAGTATTGTTCTCTGAGATTTGTGGAGCCACTAGAGGGCCATTTATAGTATAAGGATCAGCATTTCTTCTTTTCACCTCAACATAATCTGCTTCATCATAATGTTGCCCTTAGTTTTATGCCACCATCTGTAGCTAACATTTAACCCAATTCGTACACCATCATTTCTTCCCTGTGAAAAATGCCTTCTCCTGTACCCTTCTGGCATATTAAGCACTTTTGAGACTTTATGTGTTGTTTGATTATTTTAACAAAAATTACCGTGATTATCTATGGATATGAAAGCCTTTAACTCTCCACTACTTAAAACTCACTTTCTTTGCTCCCACTTGTTTTCTATTATTCTAAAAGAAATAAAATGATTGCAATGGAATAATAAAAAGATATTTCACTGCAACTGCTGGAGTACACAAAGCTGGTTAACTCTCAAATGATAGCTATTCAGCCTGTCCTTCAAACCAGTGCTTTGAAATTTTCACATTTTATTTATAAACAGAAAGTCTCCCTTGACTTTATCCTCCTGTTTTTCACACTATTTTCTGTTTCAAGAATGAAAAATAACAACTAAGGAATGTAGATCAGAAACAGAAGCAGGCAAAATAAAGAAAAATACATACACATACCTACCCTTCCTCCTTGAAATAACATTTATGTCTTGTTGGATCTGACAAAATTCAATGAATTTATAATTGAAGGCTGTTTCCCTATTCCTGATTCAACCTGTCCTGCCAAGCATTAGCAGCAGGAATGAGTCATGGTCTCTATAGAAAGCAAGACATTGTAGATTGAGCGGATGATGGATTTCCCCCCTTTGATTTCAAATACTCTTGCCTCTGTCTTTCTGTCAACCTTGGACTAGTATTTTGATTTGTAATTTTATATCGATTTTAATTTGCTTCATTATTTTCTTGGAACCACTGAAGAAATATATCAAGCAGGAACACATTTGACAAGCGGAAAGAAATCTTTCTCTGACACCAGAACTGTTGAGTTTTCTTTGTATTGAAGCTTTTAACGACTCTTTGCCAATCTACTTTTAATCATCTGAGATAAAAGTAGTACATACAGTGTTTCTTGAAGCAGTGTTGACAGGAATGCAGCTGTGCACCTGTGGAAACAAATGACTGGTGCTACTTTTGGTTACTCAGAAGGAATAGCATTTCAATAGGTTTCCTTCACTGTTCTAGCCTGCTAATGGTCACCAGTACAGTTCATTTAATCTGCTATCCATACAGATAGCTCCATATGTCAGGAAAAGCTAGCACAGATTTATAACATGTTGCCAATTATATGATTAGATGATGATTTGGAAAATTGTTTCTATAGAAAGTAGTTGAGTTAAAATATATTTTGTGTGCCCAATGGATTATGGGTAGAAGGGACATCAGTCACAGCTGAATGAAGATTTCAAATCAGTGTCCATTTCTCCTTCTGTTTCCATTGTGGAGGAAATTTCAGAAATAATTGCTAATATTACATCTTTTTCATTGTCTTTAATGAAGATAGGCATTTGCTGGCAGTATAGGATATATAGCATGAATGAAAGACATATTGCATTAACACACCAATTTTTATATTACTATTAGAATCTAATGTAGGTAATCTGGCTGATATAAATTTCCATGTCATTAGCCTGTGTGTTACCAAGATCTACAGGAAATTTTCATCCTAGTATTTTGTACCTTCAAGTAAATACATAATTTTGAATGAAATTTTTTCTTAGAACACATGTAATTAAAGAGAAATAGCTTAACAACAGATAAATCAAAGTTACAGACCTAAAGAAAATTCTGAAAAAAATATAATAGTGTAACAATAGAAAACAGATTAACCTAATAAATCGTAAGATCAATCCAAGAAGTCTAGGACTTTATATTTAAAGAAATGGACATGTAAGTATCAAAAGTCTCATGAAAGAAAAGAAAACCGTATAAAATTAATAATTGAAAGATCAAATCAGTGTAGAAGAAATTTAAAATATTAAAAAAGTGATTAATTTTTAGTAATACAAATTATCTAACTTAAAAAATTAACACAATAACTCAGGAAATAAAACTAAAAAAGTTTCCATTTTTTTCTTCAGAAACTTTATTTTTCTGAATTACAGGATATGTTTAAAGGCAGTACAATTCAATTTTAATTTAAGTACATAAAACAAGTCATCCTTCCTATTTGCCATTACATGTCTATCATTTATGCTTGCTTTGTTATTTGATTTCTTTTCAAAATTTTATTAGTACATGTTTGCAGTTCATGCAGTTTACAATCATCTTAGCTACACATATATATTACACCTCCTTCCTTTTTTCCCCCTTCATTTACTCTCCCCCCACAAGCTCCCCTACTCCCTTTTTCATACTTGTTAATATTATTTGTCTTAGCTCATGTTATGGCATATAGAGCTTACATTAATTGGGGTTATTAGTTTCACGTACATGGTGGATCTTTATTCTTACTTCCCCTTCCTCTCCTCCTCACCCCTGGTTCTAAAACACTTGCCTTTTGTCTACCGAGAAAAATGTACTGTGCTGCCGTATTAATGAATAATCCACTTCAAATTAATAAAAAAGGCATATTTTTAAGTGACCAGATTGATTCCAAATACAAGATAATACAAAACTTATAGATACTTTTATGAAGCTGCATAATACAAGAGACCTGCTACAGAGTCTGATGATTTGAATAAATATCAGGGCTTTAGCCATAGAGATACCCAGTTATTTGTTAAACCACTGCATGTGTATATAACCACACCCAACTATATATGCGCAATGCACTTTTTTATCTATTCCCTACTTTAAAATATTATAAGACAAAGCAATCGATAATGTAGGTTAATGTTCGTATTATATGAGCAAATTCTAAGTAATTGTAGTACTTCAGAAAAAAACATTTTATACATATCCACTAAATTATTTTTAACAATGCTTCATGTACTTTAGCTTCTTCATTCCTAAACTTGTACTGATTTTTTAAGAGAAAAAAGACACAGAAAAGAAAAGTAATAAGCAAAAGAGACAAACAACAAATCCAGTACAATAAAATTATAGATTTGCAAAATAAGATGGTAGGAAATTGACAATGGATGTAATATTGCATATCGTTACTTTCAAAAGGGTTGTGTAGATTAACAGATATAGACATGAAAAATTGATCTAATCATATCAGTATTTACTGTTGTTTTCCAGTAACTAATACATTTGGTAGTAGTCATTTTATCTATCTTATGTGTGTATATATATATATATATATATATATTCACACACAAATTTATGTCTTTTTTCTTTTCCCTTCCTTCTTTCTTCCTTTTCCCTATCCCAATTAGTTTTACTCTTTGAGCAGTTTCTTACCCTTATACAGTATTTATTGTAGATTTTGGATCATATATACATTTTCAGTTTCTTACACTAGGGAGACAATACAGTATTTACACATGTGAGTTTGATATATTTCACTTACGAGTATGGTCTCAAGTCATGTACATTTACTTATAAAAGTCTTGATGCAATCTTTCTTTATAGCTGACTAGTACTCCATTGTATAAAGATACCACATCTTTTTATCCATTCCTTGATTGAAGGGCACTTGGGTTTCCAAGGTTTGACTATTACAAATTGTGTTGGTATAAACATGGGTGCACAAATATCACTGTGGTATAATGTTTTCAATTCTTCTAGGAAAATGCCCAGAAGTGGTATAACTAGATCAAATGGAATCTCTAATCTGAGCTTTTTGAGGAATCACCACAATGATTTCCACAGTGGTTTCACCAGCCTACACTCCCACCAACAGTAGAGAAGAGTTCCTTTTTCCCCACAAACCCTCCACCATTTGTTATTGGTGGATTTCTTGAACTTGGACATTCTTTCTGAGGTGAGAAGGAATGTCAGTGTTGTTTTGATTTGCATTTCCTGAATGACCATTGACGTTGAACATTTTTTCATATGTTTATTTGCCACTTGTATTTCTTCATCTGAGAAGTGTGTATACATTTCAGATGCCCATTTTTGGATTTGGTCCTTGAATTTTGGGGCCTGTTTTTTTTTAATTCTTTATATGTTTTAGATAGAAGTCCTTTGAAGGACAAACGGTTAAGTTATTTTCCCAGTTCGTGGGTTTCCTTTTCACTCTGTTGGAGATTTCCTTTGACATGCAAAAACTTTTTAATAAAATGAGATCCCAGTTGTTGATTTTGGGAAGTATTTTCTGTGCAGTTTGGTTTATGTCCATGAATTCTCTGCCTACTCCAATATCGTCAAGATTTTTACCTACCTTGTCTTCCAGCAGATTTAGTGTTCCTGTTTTAATATTTGGGTCTCTGATTCATTTTGACTTTATTTTAGTGCATGGTGATAGACATGGATCCAGCTTTAGTTTTCAGCATATGGAAAGCTAGTTTTTCCAACACCATTTGTTAAAGAGGCTATCTTTCTTCCAGAACACATGTTCGGACCCTTTGTCAAAGATGAGCTGGCTGAGTGTGTTTGTAGTTGTGGCTGTATCTTCTATCTATTCCATTGATCTTCAGGTCTGTTTTTATTCCACTACCATACTGATTTTGTCACAGCATATTGGTAATGTAATTTCAAGTCAGGAATTGTGGTGCCTTCTGTCTTACCTTTGCTGCCCAGAATTGCCTTTGCTATTCTAGGTCTCTTCTGATTGCAGATTAGTTTTAAGGATGATTTCTCTAGCCATATGAGGTATGCAAGTAATATTTTGATTGGGATTGCATTAATTCTGTATAGTAATTTTGAGAGAATGACCATTTTCACAATGTTTGCTTTTCCTATCCATGAACAGGGAATATCTTTCCATTTTCTGAAATCCTCTTTGATTTCCTTTTTCAGAGTACTGTAATTTTCACTGTTAGATTGATTCCTAAGTGTTTCATGTTTTTAGATGCTGTAGTGAAGGGTGTGGTTTCCCTTATTTATCTCTCAGTGAGTTCATTGTTTGTGTGCAGCAATGCTATTGATTTTTGAGTGTTGATCTTGTATCCAGCAACATTTCTGAATTTGGTTATTACATCTAGAAGTCTTTCAATGGATATTTGGGGGTCTTCTATGTACAGTATCATATCATCTGCAAATAATGATAATTTAAATTCTTCCTTTCCTATTCTTATTCCTTTTATTTCTCTCTCTTGTCTAATTGCTCTGGCTAATGTTGCCAGAACTACATTGAATTAGATTGGCGATGATGGACATCCTTGTCTTGTTCTGATTTTAGGTTGAAAGTTTTCAGTTTTTGTCCATTTAGTAAAATGTTGGCAGTTGGTTTATGATATGTGGCTTTGATCAGGTTAAGGTAGAGACCATCTATTTCGATTTTCTGCAGGGTTTTGTCATGAATGAGTGTTGGACTCTGTTGAAAGATTTTTCTGCATCTATTGAGACAATCATGTGATTCCTGTCCTTGGTTCTGTCAACATGGTGTATTACATTTATTGATTTGTATATGTTGAACCATCCCAGCAGTTCTGGGATGAATTCCATTTGATCATGATGTATAATCTTCCTGATAACTTTTGCATTCTATTTGCCAGTATTATATTCAGAATTTTTGCATCTATGTTCATGAGGGAGATTGGCCTGTAATTTTCTTTTCTTTTTGGGTCTTTCTCTGGTTTTGGTATGAGGGTAATACTTGCTTCCAGGAATGAGTTAGGGAGACTTGCTTCCCTTTCAATTTCATTGAAGAGTTTGAGGAGTGTTGGCATTAAGTCTTCCTTAAATTTTTTGTAGAATTCAGCAGTGAATGCATCAGGACCTGGGCTTTTCTTTGTTGGTAAGGTTCTAATTCCACAATTTCATTAACTGAAATTGGGTTATTCACCAGTTTTATATCTTCTTGATTCAGCTTTTGCAATTCATAGGTTTCTAGGAATCTGTCCATTTCTTCTATGTTACCGAACCAATGGGAGTGAAGGTTTTTGAAGTAGGTATTGATGATCTTCTGTATTTCTACAGGGTCTGTAGTGATTTCACTCTTTTCATTTCTTATTGCATGGATTTGAGTTTTTTCTTTCCTCTTTTTGATAAGGTTGGCTAGGGGTTTATCAACTTTATTTATTCTGTCAAAGAGCCAACTCTTTGATTCATTAATTCTTTGTATTGTTTTCTTAGTTTTTGCTCTGATCTTTATAATTTCCTCCCTTTTTTTGGGCTTTGGGCTTGACTTGCTCTTCTTTTTCTAAAAGCTTGAGGTGCAGCATTAGGTTGTTTATGTGTGTCCTTTCCATTTTTCTGATGTGGGAGTTTAGTGCTGCAAATTTCCCTTTGACGACTGCTTTCATTGTGTCCCACAGGTTCCGGTAATTTATATTTGCATTTTTGTTCTATTGTAGATACTGTTTAATTTCTTCTTTAATTTCTTCTGTGATCCATTGATTGTTTAGGATAGTGTTATTTAATTTCCATGTGTTTATGAGGTTCTTGTTGTTTTGTTTGTCATTAATTTCCAATTTTATTTTGCTATGTCAGATAATATGCATGGAATGCTTTCAATTCCTTTGCATTTACTTAAGCATGTTCTGTGGACTAGTATTTGATCTATTTTAGAGAATGACCCATGTGCAGCTGAGAAGAATGTGCATTCTAATGTTGTTGGGTGGGACACTTGGTAAACATCTAGTAGGTCCATTTGTTCACAAGTTTGATTCAGTTCTATTGTTTCTTTGCTGATATTTTCTTTGGTTGATCTGTCTCTTTATGACAATGGGGTGTTAAGGTCTCTCGTTATAACTATATTATTGTTTATTTGGCTTTCCATGTCTACTAAGATTTGTCTTGCATAGTTGGTGCTCCCATATTTGGTGCATATATATTATGAACATAATCTCTTCCACTTCAAATTTTCCCCTAAAAAATATGTAGTGCAGCCAGGCGTGGTGGCGCATGCCTTTAATCCCAGCACTCTGGAGGCTGAAGTTGGTGGAGCATTGTGAGTTCGAGGCTGGCTTGGGCAACAACACGAGCGCAAGGCCGGCCTGAGCTACATAGTGCAACCCTGCCTCAAAAAACCAGGGCCGGGAGTTTGACTCAGTGCCTTAAGCACCTGCCCTGGCAGGCGCGAGGTTGTGAGTTCAATCCCTAGTGCCGCAAATAAATAAATAAATAAATAAATAAATAAATTAAAAAAAAATATATATATATAGCGAGTTTCTTTATCTCTTTTGATCATTCTTGGTTTGATATTCACATTGTCTGCAAACAAAATAGCTACCCCTGCTTTTTTCTGGGTTCCTGTTGCATGAAGTATTGTTTTCCATCCTTTGATTTTTTAGTCTGTGAATTTCCTTTTGAGTTATATGTGTTTCTTGTACACAGCATATTGTTGGATTTTGTTTCTTAACCCACTCTGCTAGTCTGTTTCTTTTTATTGGTGAGTTGAGACCATTTACATTGATTGATATAACTGATATATTCTGACTTATCACTGTCATGTTATCTTTCTGTTCTTAGTTTTCTACTTTTTCTGTTTACTTGTTTGCCCTGCTTAGTGGTTTTCTTTTGCTGTTGTTCTTGGGATTGTAGTTATCTTTGTCTCTTTCTAGAGTGTCTTTCAGAACTCTTTGTAGTGTTGGTCTGGTGGCCATGAATTCTTCAGATGTTCTTTGTCATGGAAGTATCTTATTTCTCCATGAATTTTTAAAAATAGTTTTGTAGGATATATCAATCTGGGTTGAATGTTGTTTTCTTTCAGGATTTGAAATACATCACTCCAAGCTCTTCTTGACTTGAAAGTTTGTGTTGAGAAGTCTGCTATGATTCTGATAGGCTTTCCTTCATGGGTGATCTGCTTTTTTCCTCTGATAGCTTTTAGTACTGTGTTCTTTTGCTGAATTTTTGATATCCTAATTATTGTATGTCTGGGTGAAGATTTATTTTAGTAATGGTTAATTGGGGTTCTATATGCCTCACTTATGTGTATATGGGATTCTCTTCCCATGTTTGGAAAATGTTCTGCTATTTCTGCAAACAGTCTTCTCAGATCAGTGTATTGATGCCTGCTTTTTGTTTACACCTATCAATCCTATATTGTTTCTCTTTGCATCATCTTGTAGCTGTTGAATTGTTGTTTCCTGGTTTCTTGTTATTTTTAAGAGCTCTTTTCTTTTGTGATGCTAAGCTTCCATGCTGTCTTCAAGGTCTGAGGGTCCATCTTCAGCTTCATTCAAGTGGTTTTTCCAACTTTCAAAAGAATTTTTATTTCTTGAATATCCCTTTGCATCTGTTTCATGCATTCTAATTCTGTCTTATATTGTTCATTAATTCAAAGTTTCCATCATTTTCTTGTGTTGCTCTATTTTTTAATCCAGATCTTCTTTAGATACACACAGCATTTCTTTCATAATACTTGTCATTTCATTTTTTAGCTGAGAGACTATTTCTGATCTGATTTCCTCTATAGCTTCATGGGAGTTCTTTATTTCAGTTGCTATCATTTCAGAAAGTTCAGTTGTGCAATTTCTAGTGTCTTCCATTTTGGTGCCCCTTGGGTTTGTTCTCAGTGTGCTGGGAGACCCAGACTGCATCTTGCTCTTTTGTTTTGTCATTTTCCTCTGGGACCTGTGTGGCTGATCAGGCAGCCTCCAGATGGATTGCACTGGAACACTGTACTGGCTAGAGATTCAATCCTCTAACTTATACTATTTGATAAAGGAAGAATAAAGAGCAAGTAAATTTTCAGTAAAACATATAAACATTTTTGTTCATAAGAAATACAGCTTACCTGTTATTCATACCTATAAACCAAAAGCTTTAAAGTATTTATTTCTTTTATAAAACATTTTTAAAGCTATTTCTATTTGAGTTTTCTTGTCCTCAGGCAAGATGTATAATAAGGAGTTTATCACTAGTCACAAAGTATAAAATTCATAAATAATGACTGAACAGGAAATGTATAACTTTTATGTGAGGGAAACCATAATAATTTGCCAAGGACAATGAAGTTTAAATAAGATAATAACAACTAGTTGTGCTTGGTGATACGTGCCCATAATTCTAGCATTGTTGGAGACCCTGGGCTGGAGAATAGCAAGTGGGAGCCCACTCTGTACAATTTAGGAACTTAGCAAGACCTTGCCCCACCAACTTCTCAAAAGGACTAAGTATAACTCAGTGCAGAGGTTCTGTACTCAATCCTCAGTACCACACACACACACACACACAAAAGAGGCTAAAGTCCAGTACAGAATCTAGTTTCATGTACATAAGTACACACGTGTGCACAAATACAGGAATATATTTAAATTCAAAAATTATTTTATAGTTCATGTGAAGAAATAATATACAATAATAGGAAAGAGAAATTTGAAAAGTTACAGAAAGGAACTCAAAGTACTTATATGATATTAATTGGATTAAAATATCAAAATGTCAAGAAACAGACTCACATATATATTAATGACAAATTAGTGTTAAAGTTGACATTTTAGTGGAGGCATGTAAGTACATATATGTAGACATGTAAGATTGTATGAATATGCTGTGGTAATGGGTAAAATAGGGTAAATCACTACACAGCAAAAATGTGAATGAACAAGTATAAAACATAACTGTAATGGAATCCAAGTAAACCCCAAATACTCATTTTTGAAGGGAAATTCAAGATTTTCTGAATTTAAGGTAAAATTAAATCCATAGATTTAATAATATGTTGCTTTAAATAATTCACTTATCATCAATAGACATAATTAGATTGTTAAAAAATTTAGAATATTGTGCAAAATCTCAACAGTAAAGACTTGATCATATACCTAAAGTTAATGAAGATATAACCCAGTAGAAAGACTAAACAACAAAATATGAACAATTATTTGAAAGAATAAGAAATACAAAGTATATTAATTTGATTATTAATCAAAGAATTATGCATTTAAATTATTTCTCAAGTATCAAATTTGAATATGTAAAAACAAAAAAAAATGATGTTTGAGTTTGAGGGTGTCTTAGTTACTTTTCACTCATTGCTGAGACAAAATACCTGACACCCTTAATGAAAGAAGGAAAGATTTATTTATCTTATAGTTTTTGGAGGTTTCAGTCTATAATCAGCTGATTCTAAGGCAGAGTGGCATGGCACTGGGGCAACACTTTAAGGAAGCAACAAGCAAATGCAGCCAGAGTAAAAGGCAGGAAAGCAAGCCTCTTCTCCTCCCTTATATTGTACACAGGACACCCCCTCCCTCCAGGGTGGGTGTAGCTTCACAAATATCCTTACCTCCCTTTGTACAGGATGAGGATATTTACCAAGTAAGATGTATTGGGTGATAATGCTATGTACCCCCAAGTCCTCATGTACTTTTGATGGGGCTGAGTCTGACGCTTGTGATCGGTTTGTTGTCTAGCGCCAGGATTAATGACGAGACTGTTGCACCCACCCAGGGGTGGAGCCGACATACAGTGTAAGGGAAGGCGGGTCTTCCTCTTGCTTGCTTCTGCTCCTGCCCTCTCTCTCTCTCTCTTTCTCTCTCTCTCTCTCTCTCTCTCTCTCTCTCTCTTGCCAGCAGGCCTTGTGGCTTGCAGCCGCCATGAATGGTAGCCCCGCCACCCCATGCTGACTTGGAGCCAACTAATGGACTGAAACTCCCAAGAAACTGTAAGAATAAACCTTTCCTTCCCTAATTTTGGGCGTCAGGTATTTTGTCTCAGCAATGAGCGAAAAGTAACTAAGATATAAGAACCCTGGTTCCATGCTGAGTCTCTCCGTTAAACTTCTGACTTTCTTAAATTGACACAATGAACAGGTAACTGCTTGTGCTCTATACCCCAGGATGTAGAGCTGCTGAGTTACTTAATTATGCTTCTACACTTCTCAAGTTGACACAATGTATAAACCATAACAGAGGGACTCTCAATGAATGTGTTCTCCTTATGTAGCATAAACCTCAAAACCATTTATGTACTCTATCTTAAGAGGTTTGAGTGTTCAAAAAAATTCACTTCCATATATAGTAACCAAATCTACATATAAGACAAAAAGAGGGTTTACTTGACTGAATGAGACAGTTCACAGAATTAAAACAAGAATTGACTTCACAATGAATGAGGTAGATTGGTCCTAAAACCTATGTAGCAAGAATGGAAAGACTAGCCTTAAATCAGCTCCAATTGTTGTTCTTACCCTCTTGTCTTGGAATAAATAACTTCTCTGGAATGTGAATTCTTAGTAGGAAATTGATCAGTTGGTCTAACATGAGAAATTTTGCCTTTTGAGTGGAGAAAGTTGAGAGCTTCAGAAAGGCAATTCTATCAAATACTTACGCAGTAAGGACTGGTCAAATAGTTTGCCAGGTGCAAAGTGATGTGCTAATATCTGAAGTAGGGATGCATGTTTGGGAGGCAAAAATACTAGATATCCAGCTTGAATATATATAATAATTTTAACAGTATTTTTCTCAGTGGTGGAATTGTGTGTACTTTTTTCCTTTTTATGCTTTTTTTCTCCTGTGCAAATTTTTGCAATAAAATATATAAATATGTAACCAAATAAGAAACAAATATTTTGCTGAAGTATAGCACTGCAGAATACTTTGGGGTAACATGACCAGGCTCATTCTTAGTCAATCAATTTTCTTCTGTAGTAGAAAAATGGGTAGATCTAGAATCAGAAGGCTTGAATTAAAGTTGCAGAGTTATCAGTTACAGGCATTAATGCATCATTTAACTTGTGAGTCCTAGAGTCCCTATCAACAAACTATGGATTATGTTAATACCTGCATATCTTCATTAAATCATTATTAATTTGAAAAAAATCATATAAAAATGTTACAAACCATAATGTATTGAAAAAATATACATTAATAACACCCAATAAGTGTTTGTTACGTGCATGAAAAGTATTTTCAAGAGTATTTCAAAGTCAGTTCCAAATATCCTTCTTGTCAAAAACCTATTTAATTTCATTCTTCTACCTCTCAATGTATTTTTATTGCAGTGCTCCCCTAAATATATTGCCTTCTCCATGTATTTCATTTGATTTTGAAGATATGAGGTATCTTATTTATTTATTTAGTCATTTTGAGACAAGGATTCACTATGCAGTTCAGGATGGCCTTTGATTCATTTTGTACCCCAGGCTGTCCTTGAACTTGCAGCCTACCTCAGCCTCCTGAGTACTGGGACTACAGTTGTACAACACCATGCCTTGCTCATGAGGTATCTTTTTGCCACCGCATGTAACTTCTATTTGTACATCATCACCTCATGTTATTAGTGAACTAATAGATGAATAAATGCAAATAACATTAGACCATTTTGTGAAGTGTTAATACAGAGATATCCTTCAGCTATTAAAGTTTATATTGTATGTAACATATATACATTAGTTCATTTGTTTAACAGTAAAACATGAATATTAAGACCTGACTCCTGAAGAAATATTCAAGGTATTTGCCCAATCATGTTTGTCTTGCTTAAAAATTTGTAAGGTCTCAAATTAAATGATTGGAGAAAAAGTCTCTAATTACAGGTGACCAATAATTTAAATACTTTTAATAATTACTTTAAAACTAATATTTATAATAACAATTCCAAAAGTGTTTTCCTCTAAAGGAATTCTACAAACAGGGGTATAAGCTGTAGTCTTTTAGCAAGTCATTTTTTATTATTAATCTTTATTATGTAAAATCCTATTAGATCACATCTTCCCAGTAAGGCACCCATTGGAGGTGTCCTTTGGAAGGGTGAATTTATACATGGTTGTATTTGACATGCCTATTTGTGCAAGTTCTTTGGACAAGTGGCTTGGCAGGAAAGCTCGGCACCATTTAAAGGTAGTCAGATGTCTTTCAGTAATTTGTCTTTCATGACTGCTTTTCTCTTACCCCATGCCTTCCTTTCATCCCATATATACCTGCACTGTCATCTCTCCTGCTGCCACATGTAGAGGCGGTATTTACAGATCATCAGATCTCTCTGTGATGGAGTTTTTGCTACCAGTACTGTTTCCTTTGCATAGTTGCATGGACCATGTGGCGGATATTTCTGGAATATGCTCCAAGTTTTGACATAGGCGTGGTACTGTGCCACTTACTGAATATGAAAAAAGACAAACTTGGAAGTCTGAATTCATTTTACAGTGGGGCCAGTTTGTGAAGCAGTTGAATTTTCATTTAGCTTGCCCCCATTATTTTACATAAGGACCAGATATGTTATGTAGAGTTTATTTTGTGGATACTAGCAGGCAGATGATTCATCAAAATAATAACCAAAATACACTGAAAAGTCAATAACGACTTCTCAACCCAGCTTTTTATCCTCACCCAGCATGAGTTTTAAACAAAATTGTTCAAGTTATCATTTTTGAATTGTGCCTGTCTTACACAAATCCTGAAGAGCATTATCATGCCTACTGGCTCAGAGTGCAGTGGGTCACTGAAACATTCCTTTCTGTGTATTCTTTGGCCTATGATTCTGTTCTAATGGGCAGTTGTAGTTTACAGTGAGTTTGGAGGCTTTCTCCTAGTTAATCTGTCAATTTTTCTCACACAGTGCAGCTGCTGTGAAAGAAATTGGAGCTGTTACACTCCGTGCTTTGATACAGTTTGTAAAATGCAAGGTGGGAGACGGTAAACCAAACACAGCATGCTAGTAATTTCTTTAAAACGACTGATGTGCTACCACTCAGGGTTGTGTTCCAGGGAGCTGGCATCTCTTTTTTTCTGCAGAGATTAATGTTGCAAACTCTTATCTTACTTACATGGCAGCAGTAAAGATGTCATTGGTATGAGTTCTAAGAAGCAGCTCAAAACACTTACTCTTTTGACTTCATCTTCACCGTTGTTTGCATTTCTCTAGGTAAGTTTGTTTTGTTTCATTAGGATTCCAGAGGAACTGGAAATGTTATCACAAGAGACTATTTCATGCATGGTAGGGCCCCAGAAGAACTTCCAGTGGAACAAGGTATGGAGTTAAAAGACAGTGATGTTGATGATCTGATGGTCATGGCCCAGTCTAGGGCTGGGTTAAAGGGTGTTTCTACGTACTTTGTTAGTTTTTAACAAAGCCATTTAAAAAAAATTTAATATAAATTCTTAAAATTTTAAATAGAAAACCATTTCTAGACTGAGGATATAAAGAATTTTAGTATATCTGTACAAGATATTTGAAAGTGTTAAAAAGTTTTTTAAAATGTATGAGATATTAAAGCCATAATAAGCTAATTACAATAAAGGCAATTTATTATTGAAGAACTAGAACTTCTGTATAAATCTAATGGAGCCTAAGTGTACAGTGGTCATGAATTCTACTGTACTATATGATGATGTTCTAAGCCTTCGCATTTGGTTACCTCTCACTTGGTAACTCGTTCAGAGCAACTTAGAGTCCTGGAAGCTCTATGCAGCATAAGTAAATACAGCATTTCTTATCCATCTGTCTGTTTCAGAGACAGGATCTCGCTAAGGTGTCCAAGTGCCTTCCAGCTCCCAGGCTGACGCAGTTCTCTTGGCTTAGTTTACAAGTCCTTAGGAAAACGTGGGTGCTGTTACTCTCTGGTTATTCACCTTTATACTAAATTTTACTGTAGCTTTTTTATATTTAAATATTTTTAGACACTGTCTTAGTTACATTTCTCCTACTGTTGAGGCAAAATCTCCAATATCCAAAGGTAAAGGAGGAAAGATTGACTTAGCTCAGTTTGTGAAGGTTTCAATCCATGGTCGGCTGACTTTAGGCAGGGTGTCACATGGCAGAGTGGTAACATTTCATGGCTGCAGGAGACAGCAAAGACAGAGACAGAGAGAGAGACAGAGACAGAGAGAGAGAGACAGAGACAGAGAGACATACAGAGACAGAGACAGATACAGACAGAAAGACAAAGACAGAGACTTCTTTCTGTCCTTTACATTGTGTCTAGTCTACTGGGATTAAGGTGGTACCAATCCAATTAGTAGACTGATTCAGCAATCACCCACCATCTCAGCACCCTTAATCCCAGCATTGCACTATGAATCAATCGCACACTCTAGATTCAGTCACCTCCTGTGACTGCTTGAGGCTTTGGGGGGACACCTAGACATAAACCATAACAGACACAAATATTTACCTTTGGTTACTATTGCCTATGGATACAACAGAGAAATAGGTACATATTTGTAGCCTAGAAACAGTAGGGTCTACCGTGTAGCTTAGGTATTTAGAAAACCAGACCAACTAGCTTTGTGTAAGTGTACTCTAAGACAGTTTCACATTGACAGAAGCTAGCCATACATTTCTAACAAATGTGTCACTGATGTTAGCCAATACATAACTGTATTCAAAATTTTTCAATTTAATTATACCTGTTCAAAGGACAGATGGAAGATTTAAAAAAGAAATATTTCTCAATATTGTTCAAATATATACTGGGTTTCAAGCTTTATCCCAAATACTTTTATATACACCATGTATTATTCATTAAGTGCCATCTAAGATTACTATGATCTCAGACATCTGGAATATGCAGAGGTATTCAAGAATGATAGTTTCTTGGATGAACCATGTCTGGAGAGCATGTTTTTCTGGTCTGAAAACCAGTATGGTATTTTTGCTTCATTCAGGAAACTTCATAAAAGTTTAACTTGTTCAAGCCCTTCCTTTATAAGAAAAGTACAAAGAGCATTGTATAATTTACGAGTAAGTTTTCTAAGAATATTTTTCCATCATATTAAATTCAGATACTGGGTATTATTAGTTCCGTTTTACTTACAAGAATGCTAACTTTGTGCAGTTTGTCAGACTTACAGAAATAAATGGAAAAGTGTCTTAGCAAAGAGAATGTAGCCAAAAGTGAGTCAACTGACTGTAAAGGATGTAATTCTAAAATAAGAACTCTAGACTGAGAGTTAATCTCATTCTGTTCAACATCTCAGTATTTTTCTTCTGCTTTTTGAAACAGTCTTACTTTGTTGGACGGGCTGACCTCAAACTGGTCTTGCTCCTGCGCCAGTGTCCCATGTAGCGGGGGTCAGTTACCATCACACCCAGCTGCTTCACTATCTCCCGTGTACGGAAGGTGGAGTTTAATTATCTCCAGAGAATTTACAAGCTCTAAAATGTTTTTCTACCTAAGTATTGGTCATAGATGTGTTTTGATCTAAATTGTTTAATAAAAACTTGCCGGGCATGGTTGCACATACCTATAATGCCAGCACTCTGGAGGCTGAGGCAGGAGGATTATTATGAGTTCAAGCCTACCCTGAACTCCATAGTGAGATACTGTCTCAAAAAAAAAAGCAACACAAAAATAAAAACTAATCATGAGAAATTATAGGCAAAATCATCAGTGACCTAGGAAGAATGCTGAATATATATATATATATATATATATATATATATACTTGTATACTCATATTTTTAATTTTTATTTATACCTGCATTTAGTATTTTATTTAATTTACCTTTCCCTTCTAGCAGCTGCATTTCAGATTATTATAGGGTTAATAATAAATTTGCTATGTGTCCCAGATAGATAATTGCTCCTGTAGCCAACCTTCATAAAGCAACTTCATTGTTATAGTTAAGGTTAATGACACATTAATTTTGCATACAACATCAGTCAGCATTACATTTTAATTTGCCGTGTTAATAATGACTAATTTTCTAAGTTGCCTGTGTCACTTTTGGTTGCCATAAATTGTCTTGAAGCAAATATCAAATTCATCTCAGATCCATGTCAGACCATAGGAAAAAAAGTCACATGAATCCCACGTGTGGCTGATAATTTCTTTAAAGATTAGTACAAATTTTTACCTTTAAGGAAGTACTACAATGACAACTACTTGCTGTGATGGGAAAATACTTATTATTTGAAATAATTACAAGTGCAGTAATGAAACCTTCTTGAAAATATTGTTGATGTGTTATAATAAATATACTCTCATAAATTTATTTCAGTAGGAACAACCAATGGTAGAAAATATCAATGCACTTGTAGATATAGAAATATAGATATATAGATGTAGATATAGATATTTTTCAATCTCAGTAGAAACCGCTAAAAGTGGACTCTCTAAGAAGAGGTCTAAGAAAAACAGTAGATGACTGTATGTGGAACCAGGGTGGGTGGCTGTATTCTCAGAGTGAAAATAAAAGATAATTTGGGCTCTGTGCAAAGCACTTTCTGCAGACTCCATCTTACAGCTCTGAGGGGACTCATTTGAATTCACAAGGCACATTAATTCTTATCTCCCTCATAAACATGTATTTGTTTGAAGCTTTGTCCCAGTTGTGAAGTGTGACTTGGAACAATTTTAGATAGAGTAGTTGTAAAATACTTCAACTGCGGAGTCACATAGATACAGGTTTGGATCTCATTGCATCACCTTTATAGCGTGTACCAAAGAGAATTATTTAAAACTTGTGGTTTCCTTAGCTTTAAATGGCAATAATAATAATTTGTCCCCACAGAATTGCCATGTGGGTTGAATAAAATAATCTTTGCAGAGTGACCAGTACACATCACAAAAACAGAAATAGAAAAAAAACCCAAAAAACAAAACCATAAAAAAAGTTATGAGACACACAGCTATTCAAATGAGAAAGGCTATACTATTAAAATAAGAAATAAGATTTCCAAAATGTTACTGTTGAGCATGTGATTATAATGCTTAATAATGGGAGTTTTGTATTGTGATTATAATTCTTAATAAGTGGAGTTCTGTATTATTATTTTTCATCTTCATATCAGGTTTAAATTTATTCTTTTATTGTACCAACTTTGATGGTCTCCAACAGCTTGGCTCTATATAGCCTAATGTCTCAAGTTTTCCAGTGTGAAACAACTGAATGCATTCTCATGGCCAAGAACGACGTTTGTAGTCAAATAAACTTGAAAATCATTTATGTCCAGTCCTTCTTTGTCACTTGCCTAATCATGTTATAAAAGCAGAAGGGGTTAGATATACTTCAGTGTTCATTTTAATCTAACCATAGATAGAATGAGCTGCTGTGTAAAAGTATTCACAGACAATTTTGGAGGCCACAAAAGGGAGGAAAGAAAATATTTTTAATATCTGTAGTTGTGAATTTTGCTTTGAAAATTACATTTAGTGCTCAAATTGTGGCATTCGTGTATGGGAAAATTCTCTCTGCTGATGCTACAAAATCTCATGATAAAATGTGCATCAGCGTTGTCTTCTTTTCCTTTTTGTCCTGTTTTTGTTTGGGATTCAGCCCAGGACTTTGCACTGAGCTACAACCCCCGGCTCTTAAAATTTTGAGACAGGATCGTACTAAGCCACTAAATTACCCAGGCTGGTCTTAAATTTGGGATCCTCCTGCCTCAACTTCCTGGAGTGCTGGGATTATAGGTGTACTCCACCATGCCCAGCTCAGCATTTGATTATTTTACCTAATTTGAAACAATTTAAAGCTTTGTTTTTATTTGTTATATTACCTGTTTTAATACTTAGTTTATAAGACACTTGCAGTTTTGTTTTTATTAATCTTTTTTTTCTTGTTTTTTTTTTTTTTTTTTTTTTTTTTTTTTTTTTTTTTTTTTTTTTTTTTTTTTTTTTTTTTTTTTTTTTTTTTTTTTGGATGCCTAAGATCAAACTCACTATCTTGTTCAGGTTGGGCAAACACTGTACCACTAAAACACACATCAACTCCAAAGTGTTGTTTTCAAATAAAAAAATCACCATTTAAACTGAAAGCAGGAATTTAAATACTCACATGCCAGTCTTCATAGAAGCACTGTTCACGATAGCCAAAGGTAGAAAACCATACCCCCACCCAACTACCCACTGATGGGTGAATGGATGTACAAATGTGGTATATATGTACAAGGGAATATTATTCAGCTCCTAAAAATGAACAAAATTCTTACATATACTACAACATGAATGGACCCTTCAAAATACTAAGTGAAATTACAAGTAAGACACAGAGGTATAAATAATGATATAAAGTCCTTTATTTATTTAGGTTACCTAAATTACTCAAATCCCTAAAGGCAGAGAGTAGTGTTATTCTTATAGGGGTACAGATTGTTTTGGTTGGGAATGATGGAAAATTTTGGAAATGAAAAGTGATGATAGTGAAATTATTTCGCAAATATGCTTTATATGACCAAATTGTACACATACAAATAGCTAAAATGGCAGACTTTACATTATGTTGGCTCTTCACAATAACATATTCATGAAATAATTTAATGAACAAAGATTTAGAACCCACTGTACTGAAAGCATAATCACATAATATACCCTGCTAGAAGAAGGTCTGCAGCTTTTACCGAGCACCATATTGTGTTCAGCATTCCAAACGGATCTGATGTATAAAATAGGGAAAAACTTGCAGTCCCAGACTCATGGATTTTGGATTGAGGGAGTACTGGAGTATTACTGAATTTTGCTTTCCTCAGCAGTTTGTGCTCTGTCTGGCTGCTGTCTCATGGCCCCCAAATTGCCATCTCACTGGCACCCAGCCTCAGCTTGGTAAGCAGAGGTGTTTTTCCTACAAGAGCTGCTTTGCTTTCAGACAGCCTGATCTGGAGTGACTGTCAATAAAAGCAGGCACACTATAGAATCCTTCTCCTCCATTCTAATCTCATAGACATGCACCACTGGAACTATGATTATTGCAGGATGAAGTCTCTTACAGGAAAGCAGGCCAAAGTAACCGCATCAAGCCCCATTAGTCCCTCACTGGAGCACACACTGTAATGACATGGCAAGGGGAAGTCAGGCCAGAAAGGGAGAGCAAATGGAAACTGTAGAATTTGGGAGAGCATTTTTCATGCCATGGTCTCATGGAGATTCACGGATCCCAGGAACTTAAAGTATGCCTCATTTCCTTGAAGTGGTACTCTTTAAGTTCTTTTAACTTTATATGCATAGACTTTCAAATTTCTCTGTTTCTTCCACTGCTCAGAGATCCTAGGTTGAAACAATCACACATTGTTTTTATAGTCAGAGCATGATTTCTACTAAATGAACATGTTTTGAATATAAAAAATGGCTCACCCATTTAATTCAGTTTTATTGGTGCTTCCTCTCAACCCCATCAGATCATGCTGAAAGCGACTATATTCATGCAATTCTGATTTGAATAAGAAAACACATGCATGCTCATGTATTTCTGTGTACTCTCAGCTGGGTTACTTTTGTACACTGACTGGAATTAATTTTCTTTTAATTATGAATAGTATAATATCAGTAACAGTGCTTTGTGAATTTAGTAATTTTTAATACTGACCTTTATCACACTGTCTGTATATGTTTTGGAAATCTGTATGATGCATTGGAAATCAGGGAGTGCCAGTGCAGAGAGAGCCAAGAAAATGATTCCCAACTGAGGTTATTTCCTAGTGTAGGTCTTCTCAACCTGAGTTTCGACCTTTGGACTGAGTAATTCTTTTTTTTTTTTAATCTTAAAAAAGCAAAACAGAAAAAAAGGATAGAAATGATACAGAATTTAAAAAATTGTAGGATAATCTTGATGCTTTTATAGGTAAATGGAGGCAACTTGAGACCATACTCATAAGTGAAATAAATCAGACTCACATTTGTAAATATCATATTGTCTCCCTAGTGTAAAAAAAAAGCCTGACAGAGTAATAAGATCCAAAATGTACAACAAATATTGTGATAATGAATTGAGTAATTCTTAGCGGTGAGGACATTCTTTAGAGATGTTTAGAGTATTCGTGGCCTCTTCCCAGTTGTAACTAGCTATACCTACCTCCACACAGTCATGGCAATCAATACTGTCTCCAAATATTTACTATCCAATGTCCTAGGGTTTGTTGGTCATGAACATTATTCAGTTGAGAAAAGCATTGAATCTTATTTACTTGTTCAGCTTCTCACACTACAGATACAATGTGGTATTTACACATGTGGACCTGATTTATTTTACTTTGGAGTATGTCTTGAGTTGCATTCATTTACCTATTAAAGTCTCACATTTGTCTTTCTTTATGACTGAGTAGTACTCCATTATGTAAAGAAAAACCCAAATCTTTTTTATCCATTCCTCAATTGATGAGTATTTGTGTTGCTTCCACGATTTAGCTATTAAAGATTGTGCTGCTGTAAACATGGGTGCACGTATATCGCTTTTCTGTGATTTTTTTTATAATTCTAGAAAGATACCGAGAAGGAGAATAGCTGGGTTGAATGGGACCTCTAATCCTAATTTTTAAAGGAATCTCCACACTGATTTCCACAGCAATTGCACTAGTCTACACTTCCACCATCATTGGAGAAGGGTTCCTTTTTCCCCACAGGCCTTTCAGCATTTGCTATTGACTGATTTCTTGATAATAGTGGTTTTTCTGGAATGAAAACTCAGTGTTGTTTTAATTTGCATCTCTTGAATGGCCAGTGATGGTGAACACTTTTTCATGTATTTATTTGCCATTTGTGTTTCTTCATCTGAAAAGTGTGCATTCATCTCAGATGCCCATTTTTGGATTGGCTCTTTGAATTTGGGGAGTCTGATGTTTTTCAATTCTTTGTATGTTTTAGCTATAAATCCTTTGTCTGAGGGACAACTGGCAATATTTTTTTCCATTCTGTTAGAAACTGTTCAAAAGAAAAATGAAACTATTGGGGGAAAAGAAAAAGGAACAAAGAGAAAAGGGGGAAAATATATATGTATGCACAAGATAGTTAAGATAGTTATACAACTAGTTTCTCTAAATTCATTGAAAATAAAAATTTGTGCTAATATTATTTGGACACTTTCATGCTTTTATCTTGTACTCTGAGTAACTACTATTAAGATAACAATATGTAAAATATTAATTATTGTTACTCTTCTGTTAGCCTGATTTGAAACTCTGTTCTATTTTATTTCTATTTTTCTTCTTCTTTTCTTTAAAAAAAAAAAGAGAGAAACTATGATGGGGGAAATGGGAAAGGAAGGAAAGGAAAAGGGAAACAATATATTTATATATACACACAATTAAGATAGTATTACAGCTAGTTTTTCTTAGTTCATTGAAAAGACAGATCTGTGCTAATATTGTTTCAACAATATTTCATGCCTATATCTTGTACTCTGAATAACTACAATATAGACAACAACATGCAATGTACTAATTATTATTATTGTCCTACTAGCCTGTTTTAAAACTATATTTTTAGTTTTTTTCTCTTTGAAATAAAACAAGCAAGCAACAAGCAAGAAAAGCAGTCTGGACAATGTTGTGAAATCCCAGGAATCCTAGGTATCTGCCTAGCTCAAAACAACTTCAGGTTTTGGTACAGTGAGGTGTGAGGGGAGAGGAATGATAGAGAAAATAACTAGAGAATGTGTAGTGCTGTTCGCCATTCCCCTCCTGCACATATTCTTGTACTATCTGTTTTTATACTTAGGTCTGCTTGGGTCTTGTCATGTTCTTCTGACCCAGGTGAATTGAATAATCTGGATCATCTAATTGCTACCCAAGCTCTAGCCTCCAGCTCCATGACCTTGCAAGCAGAATCCTATGGAGTGATTTCCCAAAGCAGTGATGCTTTATTTAGTACTATTTTGGGGAGAGTATTAGGATAAAATTCCCTTACAGAAATCTCCCCCCAGGTTTTTCATTTGCCTGTTTTGAGTGAGCTGTTCCTCCTCTGCTGTCAAGGCGTCGTCTTCCAGAGAATAGTTTTCTAAGTTTGGTCCTAGGAATCAAAAGGAAGCCATGACTTTTGATTGGTTTGTTAAATTAAAACTGTTTTCATAGGAATAACAAAAACGTGTTTGCCTTTGTAACTCTTAGTGCCTTATAGGTGCACAGGAGAATTTTCTGCAGACTGCGTGAAGTTTGATATTGTACTGTATAAGACTGAATGCAAATGCAAATAACTGTCTACTATTAACCACATGTTAAGTATATTTACAAACCTGTAGAATATGCCACCCTCCTCACTTTTAATTTTGTAGAGAATTCAGTCCATGACTGTCAGATTCCAAAATTCACAGACACTCAAATTTCTTATATAAAAATTGTGTATTTTCATGTTAATTACATATATCTCTCCATATATTTAAAATCATTTCTAGATTACTTATAATATGGAATATAATGTAAATGCTGTTATATTATTTAAGGAATAACAACAAAGAAAACTTTATACTTGTTCAGGACAGATACAGTTTTTTCAAATGTTTTTAATCCACTGTTGATTGAATCTGAGTGTGGAATGCATGTAATTAGGGTACTGACTAATTATTTCCATATTAAATATATTATCTATGTTAATGTATAATAAATTTATTGCTATTTTTAAACAGTCTGAGAAATTTCCATTTTTAATTTTAATTTTAAATATGATAAGTATGGAAAACATACTCATCAAATACAGCTTTTTGGGGTCCTCAGCAATTTCAAGATTGCTTTGAAAGTTAAGCTTAATTGTCAACCTGACTGACTGGTTTAAGAAATCTCTGGTAAAGTGACTAGGGCAGAGGGGGACTTTACTCTTTAGTGGATTGACTCACTTTTCTCATCATTGGATTATTGCACATAATCTGTTCATAACAGCTTGTGCTGTTAGGAGCTGGGGTCCAATTCATGATGGGTCACTGGTGGTAGGTCTTTGAAGGGTATATCTCTTGCTGGTTCTCTTCCCCTGCTTTAATTTCCTAGCCACCATAAGCTAAGTAGCTTGTCTCTGACATGCTCTTCTGCCATGCAGTTTCTGCCTTGGAGCCACCAACAGCAGGCTGAAACCTTGAAATCATGGGCCAGAATAAGATCTGGGTGTCAGGTGTCAGCAGCAGGAAAACTGATTGACACAAGTGTCTATTTTTTCAATAGCCCTACTTGGATGCCTGGGTGTTCATCAAGTTCTCACTTGTGTTCCCCAGCCTTGGGAAAGCCAAAAAAAAAAAAAAAAAAAAAAAGAATCCATTCAAGTCAAGCCCCCTAGTTTAAGTTTTCTATTGGAAGTCCTCAATTTTTCCTAAGTTTAGGTGTCTTTTTATTTTGCAAAAAAATATAAACAAAGCATCCATTTAAGGATAAAGAACATGTATTATTTTATGGCTTTTAAAAAAATCTGTATAATTATATAATAAAATAACAGTAGTATATGTGTATTATCTAGAAATAAAATACATCATTAAAGATGTATTTTTTCAAATGAAAAATGGAAAATTAAAAATATCAAATTGAGAAAAATGGTAAAACTTAGTGTCTTCCTCCTCCACTGCCTTTCTCTTCTCTGTGTGGATGTCTCCCTGCTCCCATCTGCCTTGGTCTGGCAGTCCTCTAGAGACCACACACCGTGTCTTCAATTAAGTTGCAGGTTCTGATGGAGGAATATTTGAAGTTGATGTCAAAATTGCCCACCAACCTGTAATCAGCAAGACCGTGTTGGAAGATTTGGGAATGGATAATGAAGGACATGATGACCTATCTCCTCTATCATTTAATAAAGTAACACTGTTAAAAATGATCCTTCAGTGGTACACCCACCATGAGGATGACCCTCATTCTCCACCTGATGATAATGAGGACAGAGAAAAGGGAAAAGACCATATCTCCTGTTCGGGACTAAGATTTCCTGCAAGTTGACTAAGGAACTCTTTGAACTTTTTCAGTCGGCAAACTACCTACACATCAAAGGTTTGCTTGATATTCTGTGCAGCAGTGTTGCCAGTATGATCAAGGGGAAAACACCTGACTAGATTTGCAAGACATTCTGTATCAAAAACCATTTTACTGAAGAGGAGGAAGCTGGGGTGTGCAAAGAGAACCAGCCGTGTGAAGAGGAGTGAAATGTGGTGCCTGATACTGTAACGCTATAACAATTGTTCCAAATACTAACTGAGTTGCTCTATTTATAATTGTTAATAATAGACAGACAATAGACAAATGCAGCAGCAAATCAACTGTATTAGAATAATATTATCATTGGCACATGTGTAGTGTGAGTACAGATTCCAAACCGCTGGCTGAATTTCTTCTCCTATGAGCAAAAGTTGCTGTGTTTTCTTTATGCTGAATAAAACTGAGCTGTGGGTTCTGTGTAGAAAGTGACACGTTGAACTTTCCTTGTTTTTGTAAAGTCATATTTCCCTTCTTTATTGTCCAGTTAATGTTAGTAAGCTTTTAAAATAAATGAAGCAACTTATAAATAAAGCAAATTGCAAAAAGTATTCTGAAATTAAGAAAAAAGTAGAAGTTCACATTCTACAGTATTTAAGCATATTTTTGGTAAAATTATAATTTGATAGAGTGTAAAAAAACCAAATATTTATTTTAGAGTTTATAATGATTACTCTTATGTGTGTACCTGACTAGGCCACAAGGTGCCCAGATACTTGGTGAAGCATTATTCTGTGTTTTTTTGCAAGGAGGTTTCAATTTGAGATGCACATTTGGATCAAGAGACTGAGTAAAGCAGACTGCCCTCCTAATTTGTATGAGCCTCATCCGGTGTGCTGAAGGACAAAAGGTCTGTCCTACCTTCCAGAAAGGAGCATTTCCTCTTGTCTTCTGGCTTCAAACTTCAGACATCAGCTCTTTCCTGTCTCGGGATTCAAATTGGAGCATTGGAATTCCTGGGTCTCATGCCTGCTGACTTTTATGCAGGAATGACACCGTCAGCTCTCTTGGGTTTCAGGACTCCAAACTTTCTTGCCTGGTAGATTTTCTGACTTGTCAGTCTTCATGTAGCCATGGGAACCATGTCTTATAGTAAGCTTCCATATATGCACACATGTAGGTGCGCGCACACACACACACACACACACACACACACAAGCACGCGCATGGCCTGTTGTTTTGTTTCTCTAGAGAACTCTAATATCAAGGACTAAAGAAACTATCAAAGACATATACATTTGCATATGTCAGCTATAGGAGGAGAAATTGGGTAATGATTTCTATAGCTTTTTCAGTCTGGAAACTCATGAATTTTGATTAGTCAATGAGTTACAGGGATGAAATGGAAGATAGGCTTCCGCCTAAAACAATGCAGGAGTTCCTGTTCCTATTTTTGAATGAATACTATGTTCTAGGCCTTGGGCAATAAAAAAAATTACAGTGTCCATTTTACAGATGTTAAAACTGAATCTAAGACAGAATAATTTCTCCAGAGTCATGCAGATTCATGTGATCTATCTCCCTGTTTCCTATTGTCATCTGTTTTGCTCTTTAATTTATTGATACTTTGGGTTTTTCATGTAAGAGAAATCACATGACATTCAAGCTTGTGTGACCAAGAAATAGAATAGGGAGCAGGGGAAGGGGAAATAAAATGAATGAAGATGTATCATGTACACTTACTGAGTATCTACAATGAATATATTCATTACATACTGCAAACATGTACTGGTAAGAAAACTGAATGAGGTAGCTAGAAGTGTAACCAGCCTTTCCCTAACTCTGAAGCCTCTTCTCTTACTGGTGTACCGGGCTTTCTTGAATTTGACTATCAGTAAAACAATTTACTACCTACAAAGATGTAGGATGCCAAGATAATTTTCAGAGTATTTCAAGTGTAGCAGTGCCTCCCTTGAAATTCAGTTAAGCCACAAATGATTTATCATGATCTTGGGAAATTTCATCAAATTTTTATAGAATCTACAGCATAAATGTGAAATGTACAGGCACATGGATGTGTGTGTGAGTGTGTGTGTGTGTGTGTGTATGTGTGTATGAAGTGCTTTTATAAAAGCTACAGAAATTTCCCACTGAGGGGAAAATGTTTGTATTCTTCACTTCTTGTGCAGAAATTTCCAAATTGATGGCTGTTTGCTTCAAAATTAGGCAGGAAATCAATTCTAAAAATTATTGTGTATGAAGGTCAATTCAGTAAGTAGTAAAATATTATTTCTTTTATCCCCTTTATGCTGTGAAGTTGCTGTTTTATTTTTCATGGTAATAGCAAAATATTCAGTGATACTGTAAATACATACTGATCTTTAAAATTTGTTTTATATTTTATTTAGTGTTCATGTCATGCAAGGCTTTCCCGCAGCAGGTCTTCACATTTTAAGGGAAGAAAACCAGCTCATGCTTCATATTTTCCATATCACTTCAGATGTATTTCTCTTAAAAAATTTAACCATGACTGGTAACAGTGTGTATGTAATAAGTTGAATACTCACATAGAATTTCCCTTATTGTATACAGTGATGGGATTTGAAATATATGTATGTCCAAAATATGGTACATTGTGTTTTGAGAAAATCAAAGCAGAAATCAGAAGCAGATGTAGAAACTAGGTAGAATTCCTCTTATCCCTTTTTCCCTGATGCAGACCTTAAAACTTGGCTGAAGTTTTTCTAAAATATGTTATAAGAATCTAACCTTTAAAAGGGTGCTACCATAAACCTAGAATAAAAGAAGGTGATATACAGTCACTAAGAAAAATCTGAATTAAAAGGCTTTACTAAATTTTTACTTGTTTATTACTGTTAGATCAAACTTTTATCCTCCAGTCATTCTACATAACTGTCAGTTGAAAATGCAGTTTGCCTTAAGTGTTTTGGTCTGCATTTCTGAATATATATATGATATATATATAATTAATCTGTCTTTTGTTGTAGGGGCTTCAACCATGAGTGTTGAATGAGTCAGAAATCTTTTTTTCCTAACACTGGTGTTCTCCAGCTGCTGGACATTGGCATGCAATCATATGTCTTAACATAGCTGCGTACCATCTTGATTTTCTGTAAATTTGCTACATTTTTAAGCTAATTTTCAAGGTGAAGGACATTCATATCAATAATATGAATGCAAGTAAAATGTCATAAGTAGAAAGTCTCATAAAATAGATATATATTTACCTAAGCATAAAATACACAACAATTGAAATTAGAATGTTTTCAAAATAAAAATAATAGTGTATACTTCCAAAAGTGTTATGACCACATTTTCAAAAACTGTAATCTAAATTGTACCCCTATTTTTCAGGATTAAATTTGCAGTTACAAGACATTGCCATATTTTTCCTTATGTATAAACCACTTAGAGTCATTAACAAAATTCTTACTTTAGAATTCAACTGTGAGCCTTTCACACCAGCCAACTGTGCTTCTTTCACCTCATACTGCAAAAAGTCACATACTGCATGACTTTATGTAGTGGATCTACAGCAATTACCAAGAATGAGGCCCACTGTAGCTTACAAGGGCCAGGGCAGTACACCATAAATGGTACCAGTAGAGAAATCAAATGTATCTGAACAAGTTTTGTCCACACATCAAACTTTAGTTACTACTTCTGGAAAACAGGACAATACATTCTACCTTAGAAATGTGTTTCTGGTCTATTAAAAATAGCTTTTACTAGGTAAGAACTCTAAACATTTACAAAATAAGCATTCATTTATGAAATCTTCCATGCATGTGTCAAGGAAAGATCAAACTTTTTTCTTTTTACTCACACACAACACAGCAATCTTCTGTGACCATCATTTTTTGTTTGTTTGTTTGTTTGTTTGTTCTTGTGTTTCTCTACACATCAATTCCCAGATACCTATCTGTAGTGCAATGCAATTTTGAGCCTATCTATGGATAATCTAATCCTTCAGATTATGGGCTTACTGCTTAGGAGAATGCCAACCCACCCCCCAGCCCCAGTTTAGATAGTAGTGATGAATCAAAACCTTGTATTCTTCTGACAAATGACTATACAAGGGTTAATTAAAAAAAAGAAGTGAATGTTTAAATAAAACTAATGATAAAAGTTACATTGCCATTAACCTTCAAATACCTCCCTCATTTTGACCACGCTGTTCCATCATTCTTGCCATTTGCTGAAGCAGTCCTGCAGCCTCTCTGTCCTGAGTGTCAAAGAGCATTAAAAGTGCAGTGCTGCAGCTGCGGAGTCCCCCCGCCCCCATGGAAAAGCAGGGTGGCCAAAACCCTGCGGTGCATCCCCATCTGCCTGCCTCATTGGATCTGGCACCATGGAACTTCTAGGTCTTCCTTGAAGTGAAAATGACCATGAAATGTAAACACTTTGCATCAATTCAGGATCCAGAGGCGACCACAATGGCCCAATTAAATACTCTTGTGAAAGTGGCAAGAGTGATGGGATAAATGTGTCCGAAGTGAAGGGGATTACTCTGAGGGGGATTAATGGCAAAGTATGTTTTACTGTAATATGTTCTTTAATTTATACATCATTGTAATTTTCAGTCACACTCTGTAAAGTTGTCTCAGAAATTCTTATCCTTCCTCTGGTTCAATAATTTGTTAGAGTGGCTCACTACAAGAGTGACTCCCAGAATTTGAAAGAGCTATTAATTTTTTTTAAAGGTGCTTCAAAGGGTACAAAGAACCAGATGGAAGAACCACAAGGAAAGATAGGGAGGAAGGGTACAGGGCTTCCTTGCCTTGCCTGCGTGTCCCACACTCTTGATACCTCCTTATGTTCCGCAGCGTGTTAGCTCTCCAGACCCAGAACTTTTGTAGATTTATGAAGGACTGGTTACCTAGGGATGATTCAGTGCTTGGCCAGTGCAGATAAATGCAAACTTTAGTCCCTTTCCTGTCCTTGGAATGGGGTGGAGTTGAAAATTCCTACTCTCAAATTACAGGATCAGTTCCCCAGTCGTGGGGCTATCTAGGAGCCCCAATCAGCATCCATCTCAATAGCATGGAAAAATGTCCAGAATTTTGGAAATTACAGGGAGCTGTGAGCTAGGAAACAGGAAGAAAAACCAATGTATGTTCCTCATTATAAATCACAGAGGAAAACAAGGTCCCTACCTTCATTTTATAAAGGATGAAACTAAGGCACAGAATGGCTGTCAATTTGTTCCCAAGTGTTTTGGCCCCAGCTAGGTTCTTTTACCTCTCAGAATCTCTGAACCAGTAATTGAGACTGAGTACCAAATAGAGCACTGGAGAAGGTTTTTGCTGGCCAGAAACAGATGTGTGAGACAGACTCACAGTCACTTTCTCATTCCCTTGGAGTCTGGAGGCTATAGATGCAGGGTTTATAAAATGAGAGACAGGAACTGGTTAATAAAAGGAAAGAATATGCATGTCTTTTCTGGAAATAGGTGTAGATTGTCCAAGAATTCAATCTTTTCTTTTATGGTTCTTTCAAGTCACTGGTTATCAGGACAGTTGTCAACAATGATGGTCCTGGGAAGTGTCCTTTAACTTATAGGTGGGGTTATAATGACAGTAGAGGCACTCAGGGAAACGTTTTGGATTCAGCAGCTTTTCTCAAGTCCACCTGAAGAGTTGGGCTTTAGGCTTCCAAGGACCCTTTCTTGAAAATAAGCAAAATTAATGTGAGGGAGCAATTCAGCTAGGTCACCTAGACAGTAGACAATGCAATTGCGAGCAATCAGTTAGAAAGTAGAGATCTGAGTTTCAAGACCCAGCTTGTACACTCTCAACTACTAACTGTATGCCATGTCTCAGAAATTAGCCTTACGAAAATATTTGTCTTCAATAATTCTGTATTTATTTTTGAGGTTTTTTTCTCTATTTTGCTGTTTTCCATTTGGTACACAGAAATGTAGCTCCTGGTTTTTTTGCTACATTGGTAATGGTCAAATAAGTGATGAGCACTTAGAGGAAACTCTAAATGTCCAATATATTTTTGCACCGAATCACATAATGTGACCCATTAAACAATTGTGGCATGTCGAAAACTGGCATAACGTATGACTTGGAAATGTAAAGTGACAGGTTGTCATCATAACTGTGCCAGTTTTTTGTAATAATGGTAAACCTTGGAAAATTTCATTTTCTGGTTTTGCAGTTTGCCAGCACATTGACATTTCCCATATGGCTTCCCAAGGGGAAAGACAGAATTGCATTTAGCCAAATTTGATAAATTTTCTTATTGGAAATTTAAGAAATCAAAACAACTGTATTTGAATGTGAGCTTCATTATTTTAAAGAAAATTATTTTCCTTCTGTGTTCTTACGACTAAAATTCAGATGAGGTAGTTTTCTAATTGCTGGGTTGTAGACATGCACCTGGTAATACAAATCATCCCAACTAAGAGATACCAGAAATATACTTTCATCTGCTCCCCAATTGGGAGGATCAAAAATATCTCCAGGCCCTGTGTAGTTGTGCACACCTGTAACCTCAGTACATGGGAGGCTGAAACAGGAAGATCCTGAGTTTGGTGTCAGCGTGGGAAACTTAGCAAGACCCTGCCTCAAAGAAAAAGAAAAGTTGTAGACTGCCAAAAATTGTCCTTTGATTGATAATCACTGAGTTAGAGCAGTAGAACTTTTGGTTGTATATTGTTAAAAGGACTTACAGTTAGTGATTACTTATCGACATATTTGAAGACTTTTTTTTTTTTTTTTTTTTTTTTGGTACTGAGGATTGAACTCACAACCTCGTACCTGCCAGGCAGGTGCTTACACTACTGAGCTAAAGCCCTGGCCCTATTTTTTGTGACAGGATCTCACTATGTAGTTCAGGCTGGCCTCGAGCCCACTTTGTAGCCCAGGCTGGTCTCAAACTCACAACGATCCTCCTGCCTCAGTCTCCCAAGTGCTGGGATTAAAGGCATGCACCACGAAGACAATATTTTTGAGGGCAGTATTAGATGGATCATAATGCACTGTATAGTCCTTTAGTCCTATAGTATGATGGTTATTGTATATTTTCTGGAGTAGCACTGTCTCTTACAAATAAAGTCAAATATCTCTGGTATGATATTTGAGAAATTGTGTCTCTTCATTCCACTTAAGGTTCATGTAAGTGATATCTGCAAATAATTGTAGTTCTCATGCTGCACAGGGTCTCATTGTCCAAGTGCATAGAAGCCAATACTATGACACATTGAGTCTTTTTTTTTGTTTTGTTTTGGTATCAGGGATCAAACTCACAACCTGGTGCCTGCCAGGCAAGCACTTAAGCCATTGAGCTAAATCCCCAGCAACACATTGAGTTTTTATGTAAAGAAAAACACACTTAATGGTTTTGCCAAGCAGTGAGGGGGCCAGAAGCTGTAGGCTCAGACCTGTGCTCCCTATCAGGTAGTATGGGAGACTAATTTACAGTAAGGGAGAGGGTAGAAACTGCTCCTTGATTAGATGGCAAGAAAAGAGTAGTTTTAGGGTTCTTTTGCACAGATGTAAAGAGTCATCATGCCCCTTGTGATATTGAAAGGTCATCATCTGGTCTAGCAGACTGCTTGTTTTTTTTTTTTTTTTTTTTTTTTTTTTTTTTTTTTTTTTTTTTTTTTTTTTTTTTTTTTTTTTTTTTTTTTTTTTTTTTTTTTTTTTTTTTTTTTTTTTTTTTTTTTTTTTTTTTTTTTTTTTT